>CM030360.1:71479956-71694956 GCA_017893485.1 Hemerocallis citrina
GTTTCAGTTCTTCTAAAACTGCAGATTACTACTACTGCATAGTTGTGCATGTGCACACATTCATCCTCACTTATTCATTTAGTGTCTTGGTAGATTCTTTGTGACTGCATATGGACCATCTTCTATATAGACACATATGCTCCATTTTAATAAGAGGACAACTCCTATACCTGCATATGTTTAACCTGCATTTGCTTTCAATTCATTGAAGTCTAGCTTCTACACTAGCATATGTTTCTATATCCTGCTTATAGTTGAAATTTCTATATCTTGCATATAGTTTAAATTTCTATATCCTGCATAGAGTTCAAACTCCTATATCTGCATATGTACTTTATATTAGTAAGAGACTATATGCATATCCTGGGGGTTTTTTTTTTTTCAACTCAACAAAGAGGGATTCTAAATATCAAATATATATATACAGTTACTTCATGTCCGTATCAAGGATTTTCTCTCTCTCTCTCTCTCTCTCTCTCTCTCTCTCTCTCTCTCTCTCTCTCTCTATATATATATATATATATATATATATATATATATATACATACATATTGCATATCAGTGAAAACCAAATATCTTCTATATATCTGCCTATGATCCATTTCCTATGTAATAGCTATATATATATATATATATATATATATATATATATATATATATATATATATATATATATATATACATGTGTTTTAGTCAGTAAAAGAGGGATTCCTATATATCAGACACACACACATATATATATATATATACATATGTTTCAATTCAATAAAGGGCATTCTTCTTTGTATCTGCATAAAGTTTATCTTCCATGTGCTTTCAGTGCGACAAGGATCATTTCCTATAACCTGCATATGGATCATTTTTTTAACCTGCATATTGCTTAATTTTCAACAAGGGCATCTCCTACATAATTTGCTTATGTTTCACTTCACATCAGTAAAGGGATTTCTATATGTATATCATATATATATACATCTATATACTTCACTAAAGGTTTATATCAGATAGATACACATATGGATATTTCATATCAGTAAAAAAGAGGGTTTTCCATATATATTAGTTATCATATATATTTACTCATATATTTCAAATTAGGGAAAGGGATTTCTATATATTATATATAGATATACATACACCCATGTACATTTCATGTCAGTAAAGAGACCATATACACTTTGTGCACACATGCTGCATTTCAATAAAGAGGATCACCTTATATATATACATATAAACTCATACACAAACAATATGAATGAATGAATTTCTGTGAGTAAATTAACACTGATATAAAGTGACTGAAAAGAAAGATTTATTTTGTGTTAGTTGAGTTGTGAGGCCCTAGAGGGTGTGTGGGACCAGAGATATCGGCAGTTGAGATTTTGTGGTTTTGTTGTTGATTAGTTGAGTTAAGTCCGGTAGGGTACACCAACTCTAGGAGTTTCAAATTTTAATTAATTAACATAACAAGATAAGGACAGACACTAGATGGTGATATGATGAAATGTTATGGACCTCAGTATGGCTTGCTGTGTGAGATAATCCACAGAATTATCGAGGTGTGAGTGAAATAGTCTCCGAATTACCTGCGGTGTGGGATCTCTAGAATTATCGACGTCGATGCGACACTCATGGGGTATTCGTGTGATGAGGCGCCATCGCTTGCGGTGTGGGGTATTCTCGAAGATTCCCAGGTGTGAGTGAAATAGTCTCCGGAATTATCTGTGGATAGAAATTGACCTCCAAAATTATCGGGGCTTGGGCTAATACTCACAGTTTATCTATATCTCATAGTAGTCATCATAGTAGGATTAGTTGCATAACATGGGATTAAACCCTATCGAACGATAAGGGCTTGCCCCGGACCTATGTAGAGTGGGATGCATATAATCCGACAAGTATGAATTAGAGAGTCAGCATATAGCATTGGTGTTTTCTTAACTTGGTTTTATGCATATTGTTTTCCTGTTTTTCTACACTTGACAATTAGTCTAGTTTCACTTGATGTTTTCATGTTTTATTTATTGTTATTTCTTATTTCATTTTATTCTTGCTGTTAATACATGTTGTTTATGATTCTATGCCTTATGTTTTATTTATGTTTCTTTTCTTTTGATGTCACTCACACCGTTATAGCTGACTCCTATAGTTTGGTGGTTAGGGTTATCTCTAACCTCATGTTTTACAGGTAGGTATCTATAGCTTTGGATTTGGGTGCTTGTGCTAGATTGATGTTGTGGCTTATGTAAATTGTAAAAGAATGTGTTGTAAAAGAAAAGATTTGTAATTCAAGGTATTTAATTTTCCGCTCTGCTTTATAAACAATTGAATGTAATAAAAGTTTTAAATTTCCTTGTATTTGGTCGCTATGTTTATGATTACCCTGAAGTTGATTCTGGAATTGTGCCACGTATTTCTGAGATATTATATTTGAAATTCGGGGCGCTACATGTATGCACGCCAGGTGTTCGACAAAATGTTTAAATGAAGTATGAGTGATAATTTGATGGAATTTGAGATATAATTTACCCTCAACAATATTGTTTATTCTTAAATTTTGAAATTTATGTGATTGGATCAAAGAAAACAGAAAATCGGCGGCTTTTCTATTAAAATGCCTCTGATTGATAAGTGCAATTTTGAATTGGAATCCGAATTTGAGATTTAATAATTTGGCATGCTTACACGCATTATTTATAACGTGTAGGTGAAGACGGATTCGAATTTAGAAGTAGATAGCTTGCGATTTGAGTGTTTTGCTAAAAAGTTCTACAATTTTTTGTGTAGGTGTGAAAAAGTGAATTTTGATTGGCTACCGGGCGGACGTGGGTCATCATTTGCTCGATTCGTCAGGTAAGTATGATGATACTAGGTAGATACCTTGTTGTGAAAAAATTGTATATGTATTTAATGTGATTTGTGTGAGTTATAGTCAAATGAAGACATAATCGAAAATACGAAAATTTTGTATGTTGAAATTGTGTTATCTGATGAAATTGGATGATTTTGAATACTAGGCGTTACAGGTGATATATTGGATATATATATGATAATATGAGGTAATTGGGATTGATAAACGTATAATATGCGGAGCATAAACAAAAATGATATATATATATAGGAAAATCTTCCATTGTGCACCACCCCTCCGTGTGTTATATATACATGGTGCATGATGCATGTTTGTGATATATATGGGTGATGATGCGTTGTGATATCATAATCGATGAAATTAATGAGTGCGTAAATGTATAATATAGTGATGTTTAAAGTGAAACAAATGGGCGGTAATATGATATAATCATCTACTTAATTTGGCATATTCATAAGATATTGTTATGTGATTAAATAAATACTTTAGTGTGTTTATGATATGGAATTATATGAAGTAATAATCTTATAAAATAAATAACTGGGTGCATGTAATTATGTGGTTATAATATGAGATGAAAAGATGAAGTGAAAATGATAGTAACAGTTAAATTTTGTTGTCAAGTACCTGCAGAAATTTTGGGGGTTTGAGCTAGACCTCCTAACACCCAAGGACCAACTTGGGGTGCAGTGTTTATTTTCTAACTATGTTTGGGGTGCGGTGTTTTTATCGCCCAAGCTATCGACTTGATGCCCAGTTATTACTCAGCTCAGCTGGGGTGCAGTGATATTCCCTCGATGACAGATGTCGCGAGGAAGTACCCTAGTAAAACTAGGGGTGCAGTGTTTTCTTTCCCTCGTTGGCTTTGCCACGAGGAAGTACCCAGCTTCGCTAGGGTGCGGTGTTTTCTTTCCCTCATTGACTTTGCCACGAGGAAATACCCAACTTCACTAGGGTGTGGTGTTTTCTTTTCCCTCGTTGGTTTTGCTGCGAGGAAGTACCCAAACTATGTTTAGGGTGCGGTGTTTCCCTCGCCGGCTTCGGCTGGGAGGAAGTACCTAAATTCTACTTGGGGTGCGGTGTTCCCTTCGCTGGCATAGGCTGGGAGGAAGACATAGCCTCAGATGCATAAGACCCTTCTCAGGGGGGGGGGGCAGAGGTCAGCGTATTTACTTAGCTGCCGGCTTTCAGTATATTGGGATACTGTGGCTCACTGGTCGACAATTTAATGAAATGAAAGAAATTGAAATGTGAATGAGAAAGTAAAGAAAGCACATGATGAGAATTGTGAATGAGAAAATAAAGAAAGTGAAATGTGAATGTGAGAGTAAAGAAAGCATATGATGTGAAATGTGATATGAGAATGAGAAAAAAAAAGATATTCGATGTGAAGTGGGAATGAGAAAGTAAAGCAAGTATATGAGTTGAAATGAATAAGAAGAGTAAAAGAAAATGTTTATTAATGAAGATGAGTATGCAAGAATATGAGTTATGAGTATGTAAATGAAAAAGAATGGTAAATGAAGTATGTGGTTAAATAAGTATGAAAAGTGAGGAAATTGTATTCTGTGATTATATACAAAAAATAAAGAAGTGGTGATATGAGAATATTTATGAAAAGCGGAACATTTGAGTTATGTGATTAAATATGAAAAGTAGAGGAATTATCGATGTGAATTAATATGGTGTTGCGTATATGAGTATAACTGTGAAGGAATTATGTATGTAAAATTTATATGAATAACTTGAAAAATTTGCAGTATGGAAATGAGTATGAGAAGTAAAGAAAATGTGTATGTATGATATAATATTATATGAATGAAATGTAAAGTAATATGTATTATGAATGTGAAACACTAAGTAAAATGCAATATTTGATGAATAATAAAAGTAAGTGGTATTAGGTGGTGAGAATGGTTATTAAAGTAAAAAATGATATGATATGAGTTTGATGTACCTTAGAATTGGGACGAGGAACTACTCTCCCACTATTCACATGTAAATGGTAGGAACTACCTGCCTTGGCACAACTCCCAGGGTGAATTGGCGGGTTGTTGGTATGATAGTTATGTTGCGAGACAGAAATGAAGAGTAGGGTAAATTGTAAGATGAAAATGAAAATAAAGTAATGTGATATTCCATGTTATCGGCTTGAGATGTGATGTTATAGTACCCAAGCTCTACTTTGGGTGCAGTGATTATTACCCAAGCTACCGGCTTTGGGTTGCGGAGTATAATCTGATAAGAATGAAAGTTAAAGTAAAACATAATATGAGATGTAAATGAAAATGAAAGTAAGATATACCATTAATAAGAATGAGAAGTAATTTAAATAGAATGATGAGGTGAGAATGAATTCTAAGTAAAGTATATGATAAAATCAGAAGGAGCAATAAAATAATTTGTATGATAAAATTAGAATGGAAAGAATATAAATTGTAATTTCTATATTTAGAATGAAAGTTACTGTATGCGAGATGTTATGATATGTGTTATAAGATATGAATGAATGTGGTATTAAGATATTGAATGCATGTTAATAAGATGCGATGAAAATGATTGAATGTGATGATATGCAATAAAATAAATACCTGTGATGAGATTCTATGAGATTGAGTGACTTTGATGTTAGAGGCGATTATTAATGTGAATATAGAGTGAGTGGATATGGATATGCTAATGGGTCGAATATTCAAAAGATTAATTCTGTGCAAATTCACCTTTATGATGTTTTTATGATCAAATTTCAGGTTCACCTAATTATCATGATATTCGTAAGTTCTTTCAATTATCTTTATATAGTTCAATTTATTTGCTAAACTAGTAAATTATACTCACCCAGACATGGCTAACCCCTGCTGTTTTCTGGGGGTTAGGGGAGTCCCTCCCTGAGGGTGGACGACTCTAACTCTTCTACAGGTTTGATAGCAGCGAGGTGAGATAGTGTCGTGGTTTGGTAGTTATACTTTTGCTTGTAGTAAAATGTATTATATATATATGTATATATTATATGTAGAAATGGGGGTAGGATGATGTATTATATTGTATTATTGAAGATTATGTGTATAACTATAAGGTATAATGATATATTTAGTGCTATGATGAAGTATGAAAGCCCGTAGCCACCTCGTTGTGGAGTATTAGGGTTCTGTGGTTGGTTTTTGAAAGGTTTTTCTTATGTCTTTCTAAAAATCATATATGTTTTCAAAATAATTTTTGGTTTTTAATATGTATATTGCTTGTTATGAAGAATTATGCCCCCAGAGTCGTATATATTGTTGCCTGTGTGATGTTGATTGACTTGGCCTGGGGAGGATTGATATAGATTCCAGGTACATTGATTTTTGTAATTGTTTGCAGATTTCCCTAAGGAAAATCTGTAAAATGGCTAATATTTCAAAGGAAACTCTGCCGAAATTTTTATTAAAACCACTATTAATATTATAACATAGAAATGAAGATTTGAGTAAGTAGGTGTAGTTAAAAATAAGAAATAAAAATAAAATAAAAATAAATAAATAAATAAAACATGGTTGAAATTTTGGGTTGTTATAGTATCTCCTACTAAGGTTGTGATACGATTTGGAAAGGGGGGAAAGTTAGCTCCAAGTTATATAGGACCATATAAAATACTGAAGAGGGTCGGGAAGACAGCTTATCGATTGGAATTGGCCAAAGAGCTAGCCCAAGTGCACAATGTCTTTCATGAGCGGCGCTACATTCCAGCTCCAAGACACCACTTACCAGAAGTGCCAGAAGGTCTAAAGTTAAATTTGAGTTACAAGGAACGTCCAATGGAGATCGTGGATCGGCAGGAAAGAGTCCTGAGGAAAAAAAAAACTATAACCATGGTCAAGGTAGTGTGGAGGAACGAGCTAATTGAAGAGGCGACTTGGGAATCGGAGGAGCGGATGAAGAATGACTACCCCGCACTTTTTGTTTGAACCTGGTATTTATATATCTGCTTCTTTTACTTTTCTTTTACTCTTTAAGCATAGTTCTGAGGGCAGAACTATTCTAAGAAGGAAGTGCTGTAAAAATCGAAAAAATATTCACTTCTATATTTTTTCGCACGTATTTTGGCACATACTTTTGTGCACTGATAAGTTTCACTAGGATAAAGTTAAGCTAATCATACTAAATTTAATGTTAAGAAAAATGACATAAGTATTTTCTAAAAATGAGAAATTAAAAAAAAAATAAAATGAAAACTAAAATGTAATAAGCACGTGCACACGTGCACACCTGCATGGCACACAAATATACAAACTGGCTGCCCACTGGTGTGGTTGACCAGGTATTGAGAGTGAGGGTGAGTAGGGGTGTGAGTGGATTAGGGGGTAGTTAGTTACTAAAACCCTGCCTAATTACCCTATATAAATACCCCCACACTTAACCATGCATGAACACAAAAACAAAACAAAAGAGAATCAAATTGAGGCTTTGGCTGTTGATTGCTTGCGGGAATAAATTAGGAGCTTGCGTTTATTTTTTTTTTATTTTTTTAATTTTTAATTTTTTTTTTTTTTTTGAGTGGTGGAATTTTGGAGCCCTTTGCTAGAAGTCTCTACTACTAGGAATTCTCTTTTAAGTTGGGTTTTCTCATTATGTTCTAATAGTAGGTTGTGCATGCTTTGCCATAACGTATGTAGATGTTAATTAAATTGGTATGTGTAAGTGTAGAAGCTATTCTAGAATTTTATTTGTGCATGCTTAATTATGATTGTATAGTTGATAATCAAATTAATGTGTCCATGTGTAGGAGTTTACAGAATTTTGTCTAAAGTAATGTAACAAAAATTTCATACGATAAACTCATGAGGTTGATTATCTTGGAATGCAAATTTTTGCTCCTCTAAAATCGAGTTATTTTAATTGTTCATGCAATGAACATTATAGGACTAGGAGTAATACATGCGAATAGTATGATAAATTTCCACATTTTACACGAGCAGACTTTAAATGTTTAATTTTGTACAAATATACTAATTTGAAGAAAATTATTCTCTGAAATTGTGAAATAATGTATAGATGCTGTAATATCTTTTTTTTTTGAAATCATGAAATAGATTGCATCAAGAGAGTTAGGATGAGAATACAATCAGAATACAAGGCCGAACTGCCTGACTAGCGTGTGGGGACTAGGGTGATGTGTACAATGCTTAGAGGTTGTGGGTTTGAGTCGTGGAGAACATTGTTTCTTTTTTTGAAATTTGATTTTTTATTATTTCAGCGGCAAACTAGATTTAAAATCAATTACTGTAAAATCTCTACTTCGAAAGCCATGGGACTTTCTGGTTAATGGGTTGATTGAGCTCGTTGCTGTGCTTTGGGCGCGACTCCGGGTATACACAAAATTTTGATATTTGTGTTTAGAACTGGTTTTTATGCTATAAAATTTGGAGAATAATTGTAGAAATATTCTAGTATATTATTAGAAAATTTTGAAAAAATCCTACACAATTCAAATATTTAATTTTTTTTAGATTAAAGCTACATTTTCCCTCTAGACAATGTGCTGGATTGATTATTTTCGTGTTTAAATTCAAGGAAGATCGTTTACGATTAAATTTGGGGTGGTTTGAGAAGGTTAAATATAAATTTAGAAATTTACCTTCGAAAGGCTACATTGAGAATTAAATTATTATAAGATGCAAATATTTGGGATATTTGGTTGTAAATTAAGCGTGACTAAGAAATTGAAACATGAAGGATTTCTATCTAGTTTACCTTTAAATTTTACATCGTATAAAGAAATAGATCTGCAATTTTGGAAGCGTATGTGAAGTGTGCTATGAGAGAAGTTACGGAAAGAGTTTGGAATGCTAAATACGTGATGGCCATATAAATTAAAAATGTTGATATAAAGAGATAAACAAAGGATAAATTTGGAATAATAAACGTGAGATATCTACAAGGGTTCTAATCAATTGAATTGTTACTAATTGTAGCCACGAGTAGTTTTTTGAGATTAATGAATGAAATTGGATTGAATGGTGGATAATGAATGAGAAGTTTATGATGAGGTTAGATGTAACACTCATGCTGCTGTATTGAGATGGTTGGATTCTAGGGACTGAGTGAGACCCAGGGAACCAGCAATTTATAATGTGTGAAAATTTGAGAAGTAGCCAGTGAGGGCTAACATTCTTTTTGAGAAGTAGCCAGTGGAGGCTAATATTCTAGTGATTTGGTTTAAGTTCAGTTGAGTAAGTCAGCCCTAGGTCCAAATAACCATAATTTAACTTAAGGACATGCACTAGTTGGAGATATGATGAAACAAGAGAAAACGTGAGTATAAGGACTCCAGGATGATCCGCGGAGTATCATCCGCAGAGTGGGATTGATTCCCCAGTATTCCGGTATGAGAGCGACGCTCATGGGATATTTGTGCAGTGAGGGTTCCAGGATGACCACCGGAGTGAGAAAATCCTCAGTATTTCGGGACGAGGGATGAAATATGCCCTATAATGATCTACGAAGTGGGATTGTTCTACAATATTCCTATCTAAATCTCGTAGTAATCATGGTAGTAGGCTGCATAGCGAGGGATTAAACCTTATACTGTAGAGTACATTAAGGGCTTGCCCTTGGACCTATGTAGTATGGGATGCGTAGAATCCGTACAAATGTGCATTAGTGTTGCATCATAAGTATTATAGTGTTTGCATTAGGCATCAGGATCATATCATACATCGAAATGTTTAGGATAGTCACATTTTATACTTTAGTATTCAAGTTTGTGATTGTTAAGTTAATGGAATCGTTGTATTATAGCATTGCGTCAGTTGTATTCAACTGACATGCCCGCAATTTTCAAGTGCATGACTTGGAATAGCACGAGACGTGATGATGAGTTTGTTACTGATGATTATTTCTAGATTGAAGTTTTTGAATGTCAAAGTATTTCTTTATGAAATTTTCCGCTGTGTATTGTAATGAACAATGTTATAAATGAAAATTTTATAAATTCCTTGTATTTTTGTACGAATTTGAAGTAAAAAATCATGTTGGGCTACGAATTACATACGTTTGGAATTCAGGGGCACTACAATTTTGCAGAAAAAAAGGGAGATCTTCTTGTCAAAGTCTTTAGGCAGGACTACATCTTTCTATTGAATGAGCAGAGTGACTTCGGACGAGGGATTCAAGTCTATTACCGTATTCTGAGTAGGATGAATTTTGACTTGGTGGGAGATGGTTTGGCAGGTTTGAAAGTTTTCAGCAGGGTAGTCTAAGTCAGTAGCTTCAAGCTCGCCTACGGACTTAGAGTTACTATGACTACTTTCTAGCGATAGCACAATGCGTTGATGGGAGAACCGAGCCCCATATTGTGGCAGTGTGGCATGCCCGTGCTGCCTGTTGGCTTCCTATAACTTGGCTATGCCTGCTTTTCTTGGGAACTTCATTTTTATGTGGTAGACCGAAACAACTGCATGAAAGGCCGCCATGTATCGCCCCGTGTTTCCAATACTCGGAACCCGTGACGCAAGCCAGAATCTTTCCTTCGAATGAGTCACAACACAACAAAATCACAAGAAATAAAAAACTTTTATTACATCAAATTGTTATTACAATGTCCAATTATTACAACACTTACAATAAATTGATACAACATGAATATACAATAAAATTGGACAGTAACTTTCAATTGGATGCTTTAATCAACTTGAGTCTCTCCCGCCTCCAAATAGCGGATAGTCCTGCAAATCAAGAGTGGGTACGTCAGTTGAATACAACTGACACAATGCTATATATAGCTATCCTCTCAATGCCATACTATAGCGATTCCAAACCTCAACAACCAAAATTTATGATAAGGAAAAAGTGGTGTCAAACAAGCGTCGGTGTATGCCATGGCCTAATCTAATGCACAAAAGAATGCACACGATGCACTTACTCTAATGCAATTCATTTGGAAACATATGCATTCCATACTACATACTTTCCCAAAATTAACTTCAATGAGAACGTATGTATCCCATACTACATACTACCCAAACAGTTCGCCTCTCCCAATTGTAGGGTTCGATCCCTCCTCATGCATCCTACTCTTGTACTCATTCCAGTTCCTAAGAAAATTCTAGTGACTTGGTAGAGTTGTAGTGCATGCGGTCTATCCCTGCTCATGCAGATGGACCGTTGGTCTTTCTCCATTCCCGAACAGTCGAAGGTTACTCTGATCTATTGAGACCGGTGGTCTAAAACCACTCCATCCGTGATCGGTGATCTAAGGCACTTCCGGACAGGCTGGTGATCAGTCAGCTCTGCTGCAACTCAGCCGGAACCGGTGTCTTCTCCACTCTCGTCACTACAAAAAGTTGCCTGAATTTGTGGCGGACCGAAAAGCCTTCCCCTACTCCGCCGGGGGACTCGGAGTTAAACTCATGCTCCCCATTTATAATGCATAGAACATTTTCATTATACAGATAACTTAGAACATAGACTGTTACTTAGGGGTCTATCCCTTAGCTTCCGACAGGAGATGGCGGCACATTGTATGCCTCTCGTTTTACCTGCTAGATCCCAGAAATTTACCGATGAGACTACGTCTCCCACCATCCTTACAGGTGGGACAGCGCCGCACGTGTCCCCCCGACAGGATGAGTGCAACACCCAACTAGTACCTATCCTTACACACACGGTGACTCGACCTAGCCTAAGTCACAGGTTGTACTAATATTATCCATAATTAGGGCCACAACTATAGAATAAGGTTGAAGCTTTCACTATTCCGAGTTATCATCATTCATTGTTGTTTTACTCGATTCTAAAGGCTTTAAATAAAGTTCTAATCCATTTTATTAATCCATACTTAGTAACACTACGCGATCTAGCATAACTTGACATATCCTAGGTCTTTACTATGAACCCATGACATTATCCAACACAGAGTCAACATTCAAGTTCTAAGACCAATCATTAGGGGTTACAAACTTTAGGGTTCAACTCACGGACTAGCCCTATTTGATATATCTAAATTACAATTATTAATTTACTAGGCGATCTAGGTTTCCCAGATTAATCAATTAGTTAGGCTTTCTATCAACTAGTCTCTGTAATACCATGATTTTCATTTAATGTGAAATTGTTGATTTTACGTGTTGTGCACGTGCAATCGTGGATGTATTTTCTTATACAAATTATCTTTTATAACATGAACAAATGAATATAATTTTTTCTCTTTGTTTTCTTATAAAAGTCTATTTTATAAAGCCTAAGATTTATTTCTCTATTTTGAGCCCATCCTAAATTATTTAATTAATTTTAATTGGCCCTTGTATTTGAGCCCACTATTTTGAAGCCCACAACTAATTAATCTCTTAAATTGCCCTAACTTGTTATGTAGACACATTTAGTAGGCAATTGATTAATTAAATGTGTACAACTTAATAATAGGGGACACTAGAAAGTTTGTGAATGCACTAAGGTGTGCAATGCACACCAAATCTAGGGTAGGCCGGGATTGGATGAGTGGGAGAGGGAGAGTGGATGGGGTGGAGGTGTAGTTATTGAGTTCATGGAAGTTACTACAACTTCCCAACTCATCTTGGTCCTTAATTTTCAACTCCTATATTAATCCTAGCGTTTCACTCTAAAATAAGTATAAATACCCCATCCTACCTTAGTTACTCTTGCACCTTTTCTTGATCAAAAGACTAAGAGAAAAAGACACATTTTGTAAGCAAAAGATTGAGAGTTAAGTGAGTTTCAAAAGATCGAGTGTGCTTTTGTGTGTGTTCCAATCAAATTAGGCCGGCCAATTCTTTTGGAGACTAAAGGCTTACGGCAATACCAAGGAGCAAGGAGGAGAATGAAAATTTGCAAACACAAACTAGGAGAAGAAGGCCTTTGCTCATTCTAGGAGCTTTTCCCTAGGATCTTTTGTGTGTTTATCTTCAAGAAGGTGGGTGTTTCTCATGCTTCTAAATTAGAAATCATTCTATGAATGAATTGAGCAATTATTAAAGAGCACCTAGTTGGAATTAATTTCATGTTTGCCTAATTAGATATGAATTGATAATCTAGTAGATATGTGTTAAAATGGTTGCTAGATTGATTAATTGTGAATGAAAGTATTAGAAAAGTTATCATGTTTGCCATATCATATGTTTAAGAATCATGCTATGTGAAGAAATTATGCTTATGAGACAAATGATGAATTGTATGTGAAATTGGTTGTGTAAAGTAGAATGAACCCTATTGTAGGAAAGATGGATTTTTTGTGTTCTAAATTAATGTAGATGACTAAATAATGGAAGAATGAAGAATTAAAGCACTTTTGTTGAAACTTAGTTATGCTACTTTCATGAAAATGAAATGCTTCAAAATGTTGAAACTATGGACATTAGAAAAGAGATAAAAAATGTGTGTTATATGAGTAATTATTGATTCTAAAATTACTGGGTTACTGTAATTTAACATAGAATAAATTCTGGAAAAGTTGGACAAAAAAAAAGAGAGGAGAAAAAGAACTAAAACATTTTGGGAAATTTCAAGAATTTGATTTGAACAAAGACTTGAACAAAATCTATTATTTCAACTTTAGATCGACTTGGTCACTTAGACCATCTTGTTGCTGAGTGTTTGGGTGTTCACTGTAGCCGTGGGCGATACAAGAGGTTGCGGGTTCGAGTCCTAAGCTCTACCCTGTTTTGCTTTCGATTTGTATAAATAAACCCAGACCCGACCCAATGATACTTAAAGTATTAAACCCCCTTTATACCGTGTGGGCACTCTGGCCCAGTGGTTGGAGCTTGCGGCTGTTTTACCTCAGGTTGTGAGTTCGATTCAGGGTTTCAGCCTGAATATATTTTTGGAATATCGATTTTTTCTGACTTATTCTTGGTTTTTAACAATATGAAAAAATATGTTAATTTCTCTAAATTCATGTAGAACTTGTGAAAATTATTGCGGATTATTTTTGACTAAAATCAAGTGAGATTAGAAGTGAAATTGTGTTGAAAACTATTGAATTATACTCTTAGAAAGTTATAATAATGTGTTGTTCCATGAGAAAATTATGACAAGTATTTAAGAAGAAATTTTGGATGAAAGGAAATGTAGTTGTAATTTTCTATGGACTATTATTGTCAAAATTAAATCTGGTTAAGTATGAAAATATGACTTTGTGATCCTTAAAGTAAATAAATGAAATGTATACTATAGTATGAGAATGAGATGAAATTAAATTGATTATGAGACGCATGAATTGCGATTGAACTTTATATATGAGACTTGATTCATGAAAAAGATTGGAAATCATGTTACTTGAAAAAGAGAACTTTTGAGTATGAAAAACTCAATGTTAGAATTGTGAATTGAAATTGAGAATTAGGGTGTAGCTAAGCCTCATACTGGCAATAAAAGAAATGTTGATATGATATTTGAGATAAAAGACCAGGTTTGGGTCAAATGCGTTGATTAATTGTTAAGACCGGTATAGAGGAAAGAGTTAACCCTAGAAATTGATTTTTATTCATACAATTAAGGACCAAACAATTGTGAAGATGTGATGAAAGTAAGAGAAAAACACAAGTATGAGGGCCTCGAATCTACGGTGTGAGAGTGATTTATAGGTTGCCTACTTGATGAGTCAAGTCTTGGCGTGGACACTACTCCAGAATTATCGGGATCGTGGCGACGCTTGTGGGATGTTTGGAAGCAGCTTAAAGAATGTTTCAAGTGTTGTACATCTATTTATGTAAATATTGTAATTGCTTCCGCTATTTATTTTTAAATGTAAATGTAACTATGATGTAAAGAAAAGTTTAAATTTTCTTGTGCAATTGTACGAAGAGAAGTGTAAAGATCCTGTGGAACTTCGAATTCCGTTGTGTTTGGAATTCGGGGTGTTACAGAGTGGTATCAGAGCCAGGTTTCCAAAAAGTACAAATTTATAAGGAACGTTACCCTAGAAGTGGACTTTAGTGTGTTGAGTATGGTGATCTAAATGTAAGTCACTTACATTTGTGTTGCTCTATGATTTATGTTTCTTCTCCTCCGTCCTCTAAGATGGCGGACCACTTCGACCCTACTGGAGGCGATGATTAGCACATTGTTGAGGAGGATTACTACCCCGGACAAGCTGATTCAGACGAAGAAGATCCTGAAGAATTGGAAGAGGAATGGTCTGAGTCCAGAGAGATCACTCCACCTCCAGATTCATTTGATGATTCCTCCGACGGGGAAGAACCAGTTTCGATTAGTCTCATTGTGTCTCTTCAGAGGCAGGTAGAGACTCAGAGGGAGAGAGCGGAGCTACTGCAGGCACAGTGTGCGAAGAGCAAGGAGAGCATTGCAATTCTCAGTCATTAGGAACTCGAGAAGAGGAAAAACATGTACGATGTACAGAAGGAGGAAGTGGAGGAACTACGACAAGAGTTTTGTGAAGCCAAGAGGAACCGTAGTAACTAGACTGTTGTATCTTCTTACTGCTTTCACTTGATGTCAGAAATGTTCTAAATTCGAATGTATAAAGTTTGAAATTTAATGAAATGAAATGTTAACTTAAAATTCATGTTTTTCTACTTCGAATTTAATGGATCTTTCGCATCAGAATATGGCTAGAAGAGGAGCTCGAAATGGTGAAGGTCTGGACTTGGAAACGGAATTAGCAAGGGTCTATCAGGCACTCAATGCCATTGCCATGAATCAGAACCAGGGGAGGGTGCCTGTGAATCCAGTACCTGAAGCTATCAAACTCGTGGAATCATTCAAACTGATGAAACCACCAGTATTCAAAGGGAAGCCAGACTTTGACACGGTTGACAACTGGATCTGACAGGTAGAGACTATCTTTGAAGTCTTGGAGACTCTGGGGGTAGCAAGGTGAAGTTGGTAGCACTGCAGTTCAAGAAGGATGCAGCTGTATGGTGGCAGTCGATGAAGTGGACGATGGGAGATGTTGTTATTGGCTGGGAAGAATTTTTGGAGGAATTTCGTAGTCATTATTTTCCATTAGACGTCCAGGAGAAGAAAGCCATGGAATTTCTAGCACTGCAGCAGGGCGGCATGTCGGTTAGAGAGTATGAGATGAGGTTCAATTAGCTCTCGAGGTATGCTCTCGAATTGGTGATGGACGAGGCGAAGAAAGCTCGAAAGTTCGAGCACGGGTTGAGGCCAAGTCTGAGATCCAAGATGATACCCCTCGGTATCAAGAGGTTTGACAAGCTGGTCAAATGAGCGGCAGCCACGGAAGAGGACATGGAGCAGTTTCATGCTGTTCAGAATAGGAGGAACAACTGGAACGTGGGGAAAAGGCCTGCAACTTCTGGCAATTTCAGGGGACAACCACCACCTCAAAGGTTCAAACCGACAGGGGCGAATGCTGTTAACGTAACTGGAATACCCGGAAATAGTTTTGTGAGACCTTCCGTAGTGACTTGTTTCAACTGTGGAGAGACCGGTCATTACAGATCTCACTGCCCAAAGTTGCGAGATGTCATCCGCAACGGACCAACGCAGCAAAGTTGGAAGAAGCCATACCAGCAAGGGCGAGTATTTGCCTTGACTAAAGGTGACGCCGATGAGGTGGATCATGTCATCACTGGTATGAGGGGGATGTTTAAGAGTGTTTTCTGTTGTTTCTTTTTCCCGTTTTAATAGTGAACTGTTATGTAACGAGTGTGTGTTATGTAACAGGAGAACTTTATTTCAATGGAAAGAAGGCTGTTGTTTTGTTCGATACTGGTTCCTCTCATACTTTTGTGCCACCTAAGTTTGCTAAAGTTTTAGGAGTCGAACCGAAAGTCTTTCCAGGCAAGGTCTTGGCGGTAGCTACACCATTAGGGGAGACTCTAACCACTGATCGGTACTATACGGACTGCGAGATTGTGATTGGCAATAGAATTTTCGAGATTGATCTGATCGAGCTGACTATCTTGGGAGTCGATGTTATCATTAGCATTGATTGGATGTCGGTGTGCAGTGTGAATATCGAATGCAAGACCAAGGAAGTAATAGTGAAAGCTCCAGGTGGACCTGAAGTCACTTTCTAAGGGAAGAAGAAGTGCTCTAATTTGGTTTCAGCCATCTGCTAGCAGTAAGTTCCTGTAGAAGTGCAAGGGATTCCTGTAGTTCGGGACTATCCGATTGTGTTCTTGGATGATTTGCCTGGGTTACCTCTACAGCATTATGTAGAGTTCAGCATCACTATTCAACCGGGAAGTGCACCCATTTCTAAAGCACCGTATAGGATGGCTCCGGTGGAGCAGGATGAGATCAAACGACAGATTGAGGAACTGTTGGAGAAATACTTTATTCAACCTAGTGCATCACCATGGGGAGCACCAATGCTTTTGGTAAAGAAGAAGGCTGGATCGATGAGGATGTGCATCGATTATCGGGGGCTGAATAAGGTCACTGTTTAGAATAAGTATCTGATTCCACAAATTGATGACTTGTTCGATCGTCTACAAGGAGGTGCTATTTTCTCCAAAATAGATCTTTGGTTAGGGTATCATCAAGTTCGAGTGAAAGCTGAAGATGTGCAAAAGACTGCATTTAGAACTCGACATGGGCATTACCAATTCTTAGTTATGCCATTCGGAGTGACGAATGCACCTGCAATCTTCATGGACATGAAGAACAGAGTCCTGAGGCCGTTATTGATTCTTTCGTCGTGGTATTTATCGATGATATTCTTGTGTACTCCAAGTCGAAGGAGGAACACATGGAGCATCTGGCAGCAGTGTTGAAGAAGCTAGAAGAGCAGGAGTTGTATGCCAAGTTATCCATGTGTTTCTGAAAATTTGAAGTGGCATTCCTAGGTCACATCCTTTCTAAGGAGGGAGTGGCAACTGATCTTCAAAAGATAGAAGAAGTGAGAGATTGGACAAGGCCTACTACAGTGAAGGAAGTCAGAAGTTTCCTTGGATTGACGGGATACTACAAGAGATTCATCAGGGTTATGCTCAGTTAGCCGTGCCGCTCACTGGTTTGACCAAGAAGAATGCGTGGACCGAGCAGTGCGAGGCAAGCTTTCAGGAGTTGAAAGAGAAGCTGATTACGGCACCTATTTTAGCTTTGCCTAGGGCAGGTGTTGAGTATGATGTCTACAGTGATGCTTCATATCGTGGGCTTGGTTGTGTCTTAATGCAAGAAGGGAAAGTGATCACTTATGGGTCTAGGCAACTAAGACCATATAAGAAGAATTATCCGACTTATGATTTGGAGTTGGCTGCGATTATCTTCACCTTAAAGCAATGGAGACATTATGTGTTCGGTGAGAAATTGAACATGTACATGGACCACAAGAGCTTGAAGTACATCTATCAACAGAAGGATCTGAATCTGAGGCAAAGGAGATGGTTGGAAGTGCTTGAGGACATGTGTCCTGAGATCAAGTACCATCCTGGGAAGGCTAATATTGTTGCTAATGCACTTAGTCGCAAGAGCAGTTTGGCCAGTTTGATTACAACTGAGAGGCATCTGGTAGAAGTATTGGATCGGGCTGGTATTGAAGTTGTCTTGCAAGGATTGAGAGCATCCTTAGCTCAGTTGAGGCTTCAGCCTATGCTGAATGAAAGGGTTATTGCAAGTTAGAAAGAAGATGCTGATATTCTGAAGATGAAGGAGCAGGTTGGTGCTGGCAGGTTGCCCGGATTTGAAATCAGGGATGAAGTGCTGTGGTTAGGAGAGAGGCTGTGTGTTCCGGATCAGTCGGACTTGAAAGAAAGTATTCTTCAGGATGCGCATGCTACTCTTTTGTCAGTACATCTTGGGAGTACTAAGATGTACAAGGACATCAAACAGCATTTCTGGTGGTCAGGTTTGAAGCGGGATGTGGCAGAATTTGTGGCGAAGTGTGAGATTTGTCAAGTCAAAGCTGAGAATCAGAAACCCGGAGGTGTATTGCAACCGTTACCTATTCCGAAATGGAAGTGGGATAACATCAGTATGGATTTCATCACGGGTTTGCCCAAGAGTTCTAAGGGCAATGATGCGATTTGTTTCATAGTCGATCGACTAACCAAGTCAGCTCACTTCTTGGCGATGAAACTCACTGCTTCGATGGAAAAATTAGCTGAGATGTATGTTGGGGAGATATTCAGGCTTCATGGTGACCGTTAACAATTGTGTCTGATCGAGATGCGCGGTTTACTTTACATTTCTGGAGGAGTCTTCAGACAGCTTTGGGTACCAAGACGGATTTCAGCACTGCTTTTATCCTCAAACCGATGGGCAGACCGAGAGAGTCAACCGTATTCTTGAAGATATTCTTCGGTGTTGTGTGCTAGACTTTGGAGGCAGTTGGGAAAGACATCTAGCTTTGGTAGAGTTTGCCTACAACAACAGTTTTCAGATTAGTATTGGGATGGCGCCGTACGAAGCTCTGTATGGCAGGAAATACAGAACACCTGTTTGTTGGTTTGAAGTGGGGTAGCGGCAGATATTTGGACCTGAGATTGTGCAGAAAACCTTTGAAAAGATTGATTTGATCAAGAAGAGGTTGGTGGATGCTCAGAGTAGGCAGAGAGCAACGCAGACAACCAGAGAAGGGACCTTGAGTTTGAGGAAGGTGACTTTGTCTTTCTGAAGGTATCGCCCAGTAAAGGTGTGATCCAATTTGGCAAAGGCAGGAAGTTAGCCCCGAGATTCATAGGCTCGTATAAGATATTGAAAATGATCGGAAAAACTGCTTACCAGCTAGAGTTACCGGAAGAGTTGTCCGAGGTGCACAATGTCTTTCATGTGTCTATGCTGAGAGGTTACATTCCAGATCCCAGTCATCATTTGCCCGAAGGGCCGAAAGGTTTCCAATTTGATCTGAATTACATTGAGCTCCCAGTTGAGATTGTTAATTGTCGAGAGAAAGTCTTGAGGAATAAGACGATACCGATGGTCAAGGTAGTCTGGAGAAACCATTTGGTGGAAGTGGCTATTTGGGACTCTGAGGAGAGGACGGTGAAGGACCGTCCTAAGCTTTTTGTTTCATTTGTAATTGTTGTTTTCTTTTGTTGTTGTGCTTGTTTCTCTCACTCTTGATTTGTAGTTCCGGAGACGGAACTATTCTAAGGAGTGAGTGTTGTAATACCCTGATTTTTATTTAATGTGAAATTGTTGATTTTACTTGTTGTGCACGTGCAATCTTGGATGTATTTTCTTATACAAATTATCTTTTATAACATGAACAAATAAAGATAATTATTTCTCTTTGTTTTCTTATAAAAACCTATTTTATAAAGCCTAACATTTATTTCTCTATTTTGAGCCCATCCTAAATTATTTAGTTATTTTTAATTGGCCCATGGATTTGAGCCCACTATTTTGAAGCCCTTAACTAATTAATCTCTTAAATTGCCCTAACTTGTCATGTAGACACATTTAGTAGGCAATTGATTAAATAAATGTGTACAACATAGTAATGGGGACACTAGAAAGTTGGTGAATGCACTAAGGTGTGCAATGCACACCAATTCTAGGGTAGGCCGGGATTGGATGAGTGGGAGAGGGAGAGTGGATGAGGTGGAGGAGTAGTTATTGAGTTCATGGAAGTTACTACAACTTCCCAACTCATCTTGGTCCTTAATTTTCAACTCCTAGATTAATGATTAATTCTAGCCCTTCTTTTCACCCTAAAATAAGTATAAATACCACCCCCCCCCCCCTTACCCTAGTTACTCTTGCACCTTTTCTTCATCAAAAGACTAAGAGAAAAAGACACATTTTGTAAGCAAAAGATTGAGAGTTAAGTGAGTTTCAAAAGATCGAGTGTGCTTTTGTGTGTGTTCCAATCAAATGAGGCCGGCCAATTCTTTTGGAGACTAAGGGCTTGCGGTAATACAAAGGAGCAAGGAAGAGAAGGCAAATTTGCAAACTCAAACTAGGAGAAGAAGGCCTTTGCTTATTCTAGGGTCTTTCCCCTAGGATCTTTTGTGTTTTTATCTTCAACAAGGTGGGTGTTTCTCATGCTTCTAAATTAGAGATCATGCTAGGAATGAATTGAGCAATTATTAAAGAGCAACTAGTTGGAATTAAATTCATGTTTGCCTAATTAGAGATGAATTGATAATCTAGTAGATGTTTGTTAAAATGGTCGCTAGATTGATTAATTGTGAATGAAAGTATTAGAAAAGTTATCATGTTTGCCATGTCATATGTTTAAGAATGATGTTATGTGAAGAAATTATGCTTATGAGACAAATGATGAATTGTATGTGAAATTGGTTGTGCAAACTAGAATGAACCCTATTGTGGGAAAGATGGAATTTTTGTGTTCTAAATTAATGTAGATGATTAAATAATGGAAGAATGAAGAATTAAAGCACTTTTGTAGAAACTTAGTTATGCTACTTTCATGAAAATGAAATGGTTCTAAATGTCGAAACTATGGACATTAGAAAAGAGATAAAAAAATGTGTGTTATATGAGTAATTATTGATTCTAAAATTACTGGGTTACTGTAATTTAACATAGAATAAATTCTGGAAAAGTTGGACAAAAGAAAAGAGAGGAGAAAAAGAACTAAAACGTTTTGAGAAATTTTGAGAATTTGATTTGAACAGAACTTGAAGAAAAACTATTATTTCAACTTTAGATCAACTTGGTCACTTAGACCATCTGGTTGCTGAGTGTTTCGGTGTTCACTGTAGCCATGGGCGATCCAAGAGGTTGTGGGTTCGAGTCCTAGGCTCTACCCTCTTTTGCTTTTGGTTTGTTTAAATAAACCCAGACCCGACCCAATGATACTTAAAGTATTAAACCCCCCTTATACTGTGTGAGCACTCTGGCCCAGTGCCTGGAGATTGCAGTTGTTTTCCCTCAGGTTGTGAGTTCGATTCAGGGTTTTGGCCTAAATATATTTTTGGAATATCGATTTTTTTCTAACTTATTCTTATTTTTTAAAAATCCAAAAAAAAATTTGTTAATTACTCTAAAATCATTTAGAACTTGTGAAAATTTTTGGGGATTATTTTTAACTCAAATCAAGTAAAATTAGAAGTGAAATTGTGTTGAAAACTATTGAATTCTACTCTTAGAAAGTTATAATAATGTGTTGTTCCATGAGAAAATTATGATAAGTATTTAAGAAGAAATTTTGGATGAAAGGAAATGTAGTTGTAATTTTCTATGGACTATTATTGTCAAAATTAAATCTGGTTAACTATGAAAATATGACTTTATGATCCTTAAAGTGAATAAATGAAATGTATACAATAGTATGAGAATGAGATGAAATTAAATTGATTATGAGATGCATGAATTGTGATTGAACTTTATATATGAGACTTGATTCATGAAAAAGATTGGAAATCATGTTACATGAAAAAGAGAACTTTTGAGTATGAAAAATTCACTGTTAGAATTGTGAATTGAAATTGAGAATTGGGGTGTAGCTAAGCCTCATATCGGTAATAAAAGAAATGTTGATATGATGTTTGAGATAAAAGACCAGGTCTGGGTCAAATGCATTGATTGATGGTTAAGATCGGTATAGAGGAAAGAGTTAACCCTAGAAATTGATTTTTATTCATACAATTGAGGACCAAACAATAGTGAAGATGTGGTGAAAGTAAGAGAAAAACACAAGTATGAGGGCCTCGAATCTACGGTGTGAGAGTGATTCATAGGTTGCCTACTTGATGAGTCAAGTCTTGGTGTGGACACTACTCCGGAATTATCGGGATCGTGGCGACGCTTGTGGGATGTTTGATTGACTACGGGTGGTGCCATGGTCCATGACGCAGGCTAAATTGACCACAGGCTCTGCATGATGCATCATGTCACGATGTGGGATTCCCCTCTAGGCTGTCTGGACATGGGTTCGTAACTCATAGGACATCTAAGATACTTACCGTAGTTACAGTAGTAGATTATGTCCTGGCGAAGGATCGAGCCCTACAAGTTGAAGAACGATTAAGGACTTGCCCTCGGACCTATGGATGCATAGAATTCGAATAAGTACGCATTAGTGTCATCTAATAATAATAATAAATTGCATTAAGGACTAGGCGCACAATCACAACACGACATCAATAGGATAGTCCCCTTAGCTTTGTTTGTGAACAAGTTTGTGTTTTGTTAAGCTTTGAGAATCGTTATACTGTTTCAGCATAGAGAGGATGGCCGTGTATAATATATCGTCAGTTGAATGAACTGATGTGCCCACAGTTTTTATGCATGATAAAGGAATTGACAAAGATTAAAGTATACAAGCAGCTTAAAGAATGTTTCAAGTGTTGTACATCTATTTATGTAAATATTATAAATTGCTTCCGGTTTATAAGTTTAAATGTAAATGTAACTTTGATGTAAAGAAAAGTTTAAATTTCCTTGTCAAATTGTACGAAGAGTAGTGTAAAGATCCTGCGGAACTTCGAATTCAGTTGTATTTGGAATTCGGGGTGTTACAGTCTAACACTTAACATAGATGTCACAACTAAATGTTTTATAACCATTAGTTAAGTTCTAGTTGCAGGTATCTTTTATTCAACCTAACTCATCTCTTCTTGAACTTAACCCAACTCACACTAGGGTCTAAACTTGGCTCTCAAGCCCGGCCCACAAAATGGGCCCACGAAAACTGGCAAATAGACGACGTCAATCGCCACCGCCCTTCGCGTTTGGAGTCGGACACCACCTCGGCTCGAAACAAGTAGCTGCTCCCACTAATCATCGCGCTCCTTGTCCTTTCGATGAGTGGTAGTTCCTACGATGATGGATTTTCTTCTTTCACAGCAAGCACAACGGCGCCCGAGTCGTCGCTCCAACACGTTCGGGGTCACGGTTTCTAAACTACCCGCCACAAAGTCTCATTCAATACGAATCTAGTCCTAGGGTCTCAATATTCCATCATGATGACCCTCAAATTTCAACCAACATGAAGGTCTTTTAAGCTACAACAGTAACATGCAGCCTATTCTACTCTGTTTCAACCAACATGCAATGTCGTATTTATATTAATTAGCTCAAAAATCAAAAAATTCTGGAAAAATCAATAAGGGTGTACGGCACATGTATGATCCTCTCATAAAAATGTCAGGTCAATATATCAATAATATTTCAAGTTATTCATTTCGTACTGACAGACAAAATTGTGCTTTTAACAGGATCACTAGTTTGGTTTCTTTTAGCAAGAATCTAGCCATTGGACTTCTAATCTTTTACATGCAATCAATTTTAGACATCGTGAACGAATTGAAACTAAAATTCAACCATTTCACAGCAATTAAAACATTCATAAGGTTTAGAAACACCCACGTTATCTTGTAGTTCAACTCCTTCCTCTAGCTCCTTGCTTCCAACTTGAGCTCTTTGCCTCTTCTCCTTGCTTTAGCTCCGTGTTCTTTGTTGCTGCTGATTTTGGTGTGGGATAAAATAGATAAATTTGTGGATTCTTTTATGAAACGAATAAGCGAACCTGTTGACTTTCACCGGCATTTGACTGGTTTCTCACCGCTGCCGTGAACCAGCAAGAAGTTCGATACACCAGGATGGTTCCCGGTGACGAACCCTCCGACGCTCTTGTCAGTAACCAGAAAGATTATGAAAGAACTTTATGTGGAAAAAGATTGATTACCTTGTTACGGTGGGGGAGAGGGGTATTAATAGTTGCCTTAAGAGACAGTTTAGGGATAAGGATTTATCCCTATGTCCCGTTGTTTTTGGATAAGATGGAGAGTTTAAACTCGTTTCATGATAAGGGAGGCGGTTTAAACTGTCTCTTAGATATAATCTCGAATTTGAATTACTCTCTATCTGTTTGGATTGGTTCGTAATGGGTTGCTACCCATACCCAATAGGGCAGATCGGTTTTTGGGTTATTGGGATTTGGAGAAAGAACCATTTCTCATTTCAGACCCGTTTGTAGGTGAAATTATCGCTTTACCCCTGAAAGCTTTAAGATTCGTACCCAATTTGAACGGTCTCGATTTAATCCTATTTTTAGCCATATCACGAGCCCTCCACTCCCGAAGACTAGTTTAACAGCCTTTGAGGAGTAGTTTTATTGTTTCAATGGCGTACGTGGTTTTGGAGTTCTTGAGGGGGTTTGGATCTTGCTCGAGGCTTAACGGTTTCCATCTAAGCTTGTTAAGTGCCCAAAATTATTCTCAAAATTTTCTGGATTTTTTCTAATTTTTTACTTATTTTTCGAATTATTATTTAATCTTGCGAAGTAACAATCTATTTTCAAAAAGTATTAATCAATCGTTCTAATTAATAATTATTTATCCAGGAACTCCGAAATATTTCTCCTGAATTCATAATCATTTTTTTAGAATTTTTTATTAATTTTCTCGAATTTTTAATTATTTTTTGCAATTTTTAAATAATTAATTCGAATTAATAATTAAAAAAAACAATTAATCAGCTAGTTATCATCGTGGCACAATCTGGAGCATTCATCAGAGCTCTGGCACGGTTTTTCAAGTGATCTGATGACTAATCAGGGCTTCGTCGATGTGGCTCGATATGAGTGCTCTCATCGTGTGCACGCATCGGGAGGTAGGAGTTTCCTCCATATTTCGATCGGATCATCGTTTGTTCGACACGACGCGGCGAGCGTGTGTCGAACTACAGGTGAGCGACACGTGGCTCTAGACCGTTGACCGGTCAATGCCACCTTGCTCGTTTTTCGTTCGGAAATAGCTCTATTCGACTTAAAGAGGCGAGCTTGGCGAGCATTTGTCGAACTCCAGGAGAGTGACACGTGGCTCAAGACCGTTGACTGGTCAATGCCACTTTGTCCATATTTTGATCGGATCATAATTTGTTTGACACAACACGACGAGCGTGGTGAGCGTGTGTTGAACTACAGGAGAGCTACAATGACCAACCCAAAGCACACCCGAAGACCAGAAAGCCCAACAATGGCTAGCGATAGAAGCTCGCTTAAATGCTTTAAGTATATACTATACTGTATTTTGAGAAAAATCAAAATTTAACAAAAATAGAGCCTCTTCAAGACTCGAACCCGTGAAGACAGGCACTGTTCACAGTGCCCTGGCCTCACACCGAAAGCCAATACTCCCAAACCCATCCTCTGTTATGAAAAGGAATTGAAATAACATTATACTTTCTATCTATTCGTAAATTTCCTTTACAAAATTTCGATTTCTCAATCAACTTGTATCTTTCAAATTAAAACTTCTTCGAGAACATTTTCTTTAAAAATACAGTATAGCAGCAAATAGTAAACTTTATGAAAATCTTATTTTTTGACAATGTAATAAGTTTTCTTTCCAATTAGCATTTAAGGAATACATTATTGACTTTAAAATAAAACTATGGTTCCTCCCCAAAAACACCAATATAAATTTCTTTTCCCACAACCCATTAAATGTAGATTCTTACTCTCTTTCAATTCCACATGAGTTCTAGCATTTATTCTCTTTTTTTTATCACATCATCATTACATAATTGAAATAACAACTAAGTGATTTAACAACTAACACATATCAATATTCATTCATCTCAGTCAACAACTAAGCCAAGTTGATTCTTGATTTTGATGATTACAACACAATGCAAAGTTGTTGTGCTACTTCTTATATATTACAGGATGTACACAAAGGCAAAATGTTCAAACAAGCTCAAAGCAAATTGATCAAGCTCCACAAGGTTCTAAAGCTCAAGTGTGATCAAGCATTCAAAGTCAAAGGCAAAGGCTAAAGCTCCATTTCAAGACTCAAGACACAAGACAAGACCAATGCTAAAATGTGCTATCTTATATGTCTTGTAAACAATTTGTAATTTTTTCCTTTCTTAGAGTCTTAGATTGATGTAACAGCCTTGTCACACACACACACTCACTTATTTTATAACTGAGTGTTTCTTTTTCAAAAGATTAAAAGGTCGAAACAGTTTGATTTAGATCAGCTGTTGAGTACCAGTCGACGGCCTTATGGCATCAGTCGACTGTTCAGTACGAAACTATCTGAACTCTTTCAAACTCTGACCAGTCGACTCATCATGGCAACCCAGTCGACTGTTCAAGTAGTTTCGACAGTTTACTGATTTAAAACATGAATTTTCAAATTCAAAAGTTTATATCCGTTTTTAATCGGTTTTGTAAACTGTTTATATAACGTTTCAATGGATTCCAGTCTATATATAGAGTTGTGAATCAATATTGAAAGGCTCCAAGAATTTTGCTTAAAAAGTTTAAGACTCTTACTTTCAAAAGAACAAGCATTCTAACTTGCACTCCAAAATTTCTAAGTCTTGGTTCTCTGTTTTCAGTCCAGCATAACATCGAATTCGTTTTGGACTGAATTCAGAAGTTGACCGAATAGCTACGTACAAAATCACATTCACAACAAGGTTATTCGTTGATTGTAAATATTTTATTGTTTTCTTCACTCTCGGTTGTGAGAGTGGTCCTTTCGGTTAGATAGTAGGACTCTAGGTTGTAGAGTCAGGTTTTCACTCTTGGTGGAAGCGTGAGTTGCTCTCTCTTGTTGTGAGAGGGGACTACGGGTTGGACAAGGTTGTTGTCTAACGCCGTAGGGTATTCTTGTACTTTTTCAAGAATAGTAGAAAATCTCAAGTGGGTTGCTTGGGGACTAGATGTAGGTCAGGAGGACCGAACCAGGATACATTGTGTGTACTCTATGGTTGTATTTATTTAAACTTGCATTTCATTTACTTGCTTTTTAAGTTCTCTATGAAACTTGTCTAGACACTCGACTGTGTCTCCTTTTAATTCGACTGGTCAGACTTGTACTACATACTTTCTGAAAACTTGTCTGGTAAGTCGACTGGTTCTTCTATAAGTCGACTGATCAGACTCGTCTTAAAATACTCTTCTTAACCATCGTCCCAGTCGACTGGTTTCTCTTTTCAAGTTGAGTGGACAGAAGAAAAAGTTCAATTCCACAATTATTTTTTTCATAAAAAACTATTCACACCCCCCCCCCCCCGCCCTAGTGTTTCTTGCCTTGCCTACAGGATCAACACTTGGTATCAGAGCCTGGTTGAGTGCAATGACAACTACTTCTAATGCAAATCAATACCATGAAGGCCAATCTACACAAAGGCCAGCCCCTATCGATGGAACCAATTATAACTGTTGGAAGTGTAGAATGAAGATCTACCTTCAGTCCATCAACTATGAAATATGGAACATGACGGAGACCGAGTACACCTGCTCCTACCATTCCATATGCACAATGGAACGACGACATGAAGAACCAAACAATGAACAATGCAAAGGCGATGAACGCGCTACTTTGTGCCCTTACAAAGGAGGAGTTCAACTGTGTATCCCCAACAACCGCACATCAAATTTGGCACACACTCTAAGTAACTCATGAAGGAACAAATAAAGTAAAAGAATCTAAAATATCTGTTCTTGTTCACATGTTCGAAATGTTCTGCATGAAGGAGAACGAGAATATGTCTGAGATGATTACAAGGTTCACGAACATCACAAATTCACTTGTGGCGCTTGGGAAGACATACACTCAAACTGAAATGGTAAGGAAGGTTCTCCGTGCACTTACCTCCGAATGGGAGAAGAATACCACCGCCATAGAAGAGGCCAACGATTTAACACAACTTTCTCTTGAGAATCTTGTGAGAAATCTCATGGCGTATGAAGTTCAACTTGAAGGGCGCAAGAAGGATCTCGAACCACAACAATCATAGAAGAGGACACTAGCATTCAAAGCCATGTCAGGACTCCGAGGATGAAGAAGAAGATGAGGAAGAGATAGCCTTATTCACGAGAAAGTTCAAAAAGTTCCTAAGGAAAGTTAAGTTTAATTCAAAATCTAAGAAATCTAATGAACCTCCAACTTATTTCAGGTGTAACAAAATAGAACACATGAAGAAGGATTGCCCACTAGAGAACGCGAAGTCTAAAGGAAAGGCATGCAACTTCAAGAAGGACAAATACACAAAGAACAAGTTCATAAAGAACAAAAAGGCGTACCAAGCAACTTGGGATGACAACGACTCTTCATCGAAAGAAGAAAATGAAGAGACAAATGAGGTTGCTAACGTTTGCTTTATGGCATCTCAAAATCAAGTAAGTGATGATTATGATTCTAATGATTTACTTGATGCGTTCAATGAGATTTTTTAAGAACTTAAGAAAGAAAAAATTAGAGTTAAGAACTTGGAGAAAGTAAATCAAACACTTTCCCAAGAGAATTTTAAGCTTGATAAAGAGGTGAAATCTTTAAATTCTCATATTTCTAGTTTAGATATAGATTTTGTGTCTCTAAAGAAAAATTATGAGGAGATATCCAAGAATGTATCTAAATTTAATAAAGGAAAGGAGAATTTAAATGATGTTCTCCAAAATCAAGTGCAATCCAATAAAAGGTTTGGACTTGGTTTTCAAAAGTCTCTTGAAAAACCTCATGTTTCTAAAAACACTAGTGTAAATAAATCTGTATCTACTTCTAGTATTAAGAATAAACTGTATGAGTTTTTTGAAAAACCTAAAACTGTAAGTTTTAATGATAAAAATAAGTCTATAGTTCAGACCAGTCGACTGAACCCAATTATCAGTCGTCTGTCCAGAGGTTCTGAGTTTCATTCAAAGAAACAAAAACCTCAGATAAGTCGACCTAATCTACCTCCCAGTCGACTGAATTTAAGGAATAGTCGACTGAATGGTAACAGAAAGTCGACTGGACAGAGCAAAAATATATGGGTTCCAGTCAACCTGAGTTCGAAAGATAGAACTACTTACATTAATTCATACATTCTTTCTGTATGTAATTCTGTTAATTATATTTCTACTTTAGGTGGAAAATCAAACTCTCTTTGGGTTTGGTTTACCACAAACTAATCTCTTTTGGACCCAATAAAAAAGGGTACCATATTCATATTGAATATTTTATAGGTACCTAAGAGAGATCGTTGGATACTTGACAGAGGATGTTCAAAGCAAATGACTGGGCATGCTAACCTCCTATCTTCCATTCAAGACATTGATGGAGGAACAGTCATATTCGGTGACAACAACGAAAGGAAGGTCATTGTTCTATGCATGATCGGTAAGTACACTAACCCGTTAATAGAAGATGTTTTTCTAGTTAGTGGACTTAAGCATAACTTGTTAAGTATTATCCAACTATGTGATAAAGGTTATAAAATCATGTTTGAAAAAGATGTATGTTTAATTTATGACTCTACCATGCAAAATATAATTTTTGAATGATGTAGGAAAAATAACATTTATGAATTGTGTTTAAAGTCTTATGATTTTTCGAATGATTTCTGCTTAGTAGCTTCTAATAATAATTCTTGGCTATGGCATAAATGTTTTGGCCAAGTGAACATGAAAACTCTTGCTAAATTATCTAAGTACAACCTAGTTAAAGGGCTTCCAAGACTATCCTATAAGACGGATAAGTTATGTGATGCATGTCAACTAGGTAAACAAATTAAATCTACTTTTAAAACAAAAGAAGTAATTTCTACTAGTAAGCTGCTCGAATTAATACACATGAATTTATTTGGCCCGACTAGAGTTGCTTCTTTAAATTAAAGTAGGTATGTATTTGTTTTAGTAGACGATTTTTCACGATTCACTTGGACTTTCTTTTTAAGACATAAGAATGATGCTTCTGTAGAATTTGCTAATTTTCGTAAACGAATTCAAAATCAAAAGTCTCTAACCATTGTCACTATTAGAAGTGATCATGGCGGAAAATTTAAAAATAAAACGGTTACAGAATATTGCATTAAGAATGGTATAACTCATTCGCTTGTATTTCCTAGAGCTTCACCACAAAATGGAGTGGTTGAAAGGAAGAATAGGACTTTGCAAGAATGTGCACGTACCATGCTTGTTGAAAGCAATTTAACTATGTATTTTTGGGCTGAAGCCGTTGCTATAGCTTGTTATGTTTTAAATAGAATTTTGATTAGGCCTAAGCTAAAGAAAACATGTTATGAGCTATTTTTTGATAGAATTCCTAAGGTTTCTTACTTTAAGATATTTGGATGTAAATGTTTTATTCTGAACACTAAAGATAATTTAGATAAGTTTGATCCTACATCTAATGAGTGTATCTTTATGGGATACTCAAATAGGAGTAAGGCATATAGGATCTTCAACAAGTCAACATTGACTTTTGAAGAATCCATGCATGTTGCATTTGATGAATCTCTGCCTTCATCAACTTTAATTGAAGATGATGAAACTGATTCATCGCCTTTAAATAAGGTTATTACATCTTTAGAGCAAACTACCCTTGCAGATAAGTTGACTGACAAGGAAGTCAAGTTGACTGGTGTGAATTAGTCGACTGATGGACAAGTCAAGTCGACTGATCTTGTTGTGATGTCTCCAACTTTACCGAAGTCTTTTGTTGAAGTTAGAGATCATCCTCATGACTTAATGATTGGTGACATTTCCCGTGGTATTCATACAAGATCTCATGTTAACATGATTTCTCACACATGTTTCTTGTCGGATTTTGAACCGAAGAATATACAAGAAGCTTGTGAGAATGAGTTTTGGATGAATGTCATGTAAGATAAGTTAAACCAATTTATAAGGAATGATGTATGAGATTTAGTTCCATGACCTCCTGATCATACTATAATTGGTACCAAATTGGTATTCAAGAATAAGTTAGATGAATCAGGACAAGTCGTTAGGAACAAAGCTAGGTTAGTTGTTCAAGGATATAATCAAGAAGAAGGCATAGATTTTGATGAAACATATGCTCCTGTTGCTAGACTAGAACTTATTCGTATTTTATTATCTTTTGCTTGTTTCATGAATTTTACACTCTTTCAAATGGACGTGAAAAGTGCTTTCCTTAATGGGTTTATAAAGGAAGATGTTTATGTTAAGCAACCACCTAGTTTCGCACATGAACAATTCCCAAACCATGTTTTTAAATTAAAAAAGGCTTTATACGGTCTTAAACAAGCACCACGTGCTTGGTATGATCGATTGAAGACTTTTCTTTTAGAAACGGGTTTTGAAATAGGAAAAGTAGACACTGCCCTGTTTATTAGGAGAATAGAGACAGATATCCTGATCATACAAATATATGTAGATGACATAATTTTTGGTTCTACTAATAGTAATCTTTGTCAAGAGTTTAATAACACCCTGAAAAACGAGTTTGAGATGTGTCACATGGGTGAACTCAACTATTTCTTTGGACTGCAAATTAAACAGTCACCTAATGGCATTTTTATTAATCAAGGAAAATATGCTAAAGCATTACTGAAAACGGTTTGGCATGGATAGCACGAGTAGTAAGACCACACCTATGGCTACTACCACTACCCTTGAGAAAGATGAATTAGGTAAGAGTGTCGATCAAAAACTCTATCGAGGTATGATTGGCTCACTCTTATATATAACAACTAGTAGACCCGACATTATGTTTAGTGTATGTTTGTGTGGTAAATATCAGTCGAGTCCTAAAGAGTCTCACTTAAAAGCTGTGAAACGTATTTTAAGATATATTAAAGGCACGTCTGATTATGGTCTATTTTATCCATGCACCAATAACTTTCTACTTTTGTCTTATAGCGATACAAATTTTGCCGGTAGTAAAACTAACCGCAAGAGCACTAGTGGAACATGTCACTTTTTAGGACATTCCCTAGTATCTTGGTGCTGTAAGAAGCAAAATTCCTTATCCCTATCAACTACAGAAGCTTGAATATATCGCTGCAAGTTTGGCATGTGCCCAAATTTTGTGGATGAAACAAACCCTATTAGACTATGATATTTTTTTTTTCAAAGCCTGCTATAATGTGTGATAATACCAGTGCCATTAACTTATCTAAAAACCCGATTCAACATTCACGTACGAAACACATTGATATTAGACATCATTTTCTACGTGATCATATTTTAAAGGGAGATATTTCTTTAGACTTTATTTCTACTGATAAACAAATAGCTGACATCTTTACTAAACCACTTAAGAAAGACACGTTTATCACTTTAAGAAGAGAACTAGGAATTTGTAGTATTTCTGATGTTTCTTGAGATTTTAACTCTGGTAAGTCGACTTAAGACCGTATTTCAGTCGACTGACCAACTACTTTTAGTCACATATATTTTCCTGAGTTTTATGCTCTGGAAAGTCGACTGTGAACAGTAATCCAGTCGACTTCCAGTTGTATTTGTGTTATTTTTTGTTTCTTTATTTTGCTCTCGACTAAGTCGACTGCCCTACATATCAGTCGACTATCGCGAATCAGGTTTCGTCAAATTCTAAATTTTGACACATCTTTTGAGGCGACTCTTTAACTTTGACCAATCCGAACCGTTGATACTATTTTATTTTAATATCAACCATCTATCTTGAGTAAAAACCCTACACTCTTACCCCTTTTCTTCACTTTTACTTTCAATCTTTCTCTCTCCAGTTGGCTGCTGCTGTTTGCTGCCTGGTGATTTCGAGCTTTGAAGCCCAAATCTGAGCCCTATCTCCATCTCCAGTGCTTCTCAGAGGATCTATTAGAGTTCTGTGTTTCTTTTGGTGTCTCCTTGTTGGTATAAATTCCTTAAACTCTTTCCTTCTCTCTATTTTTAATGTTTTTTTAATGGCCCCCAAAAGATCCCGTTCCTCTAATGTAGAGGAAGGACAATCATCTAGAGACTATCTTCAATATTTGAGAAATCCAAATCTCATTGATGAATGGTACATTATTTTTTCCATTATCATTTTTCCGGGTAGGTTTGTGAATTTTCCGTATTTAGATCGGTTCCCTCTCGCCCCATTGTTTGAGCAATGTGGGTTATTTGATCTATTGTCTCTTGTAAACCAACCCTCTTACTATCCTCACCTAATATATTTGTTTTACAAAAATATGAAGATTACTACTTCGGAGGAAATATGAAGATTACTACTTCGGAGGATGGTAATGGGACTTTTATTTTATCGTCTGTCGAAAATAAACGTATGAAAATCTCCACTATTAGACTAATTATTATTTTGGGTATGTCTGATGAAGGGTGTGATTTAGGTGATGCTGATATGGATGATGACTCCATTTTTTCTAGAATTTATTTGCTAAATCATGGTCCTCCTATGACCAATCAATTTATCACTCCTATTGCTAAGCTAGTTGCACGCATATTGTCATATAACATTATTCCCAAAATAGGGATTTATGACCAGTATTCTCTTGAGTTGCAACAAGCTGTTTATGCAATTTTTGGCGACATAAAATAAATTGGGGTCAAGTTATCTTCAATCGTCTTGCTAAGGCTCATACTTCGTTTCTTCCATTTGGTGCTTTACTCACTCACGTCTTCTATGCTTATGATGTTGATCTCGAATCTGAGACGGATGTTGTAAAACACTTTGATTCATTTGATCGTGCTAGTTTAGCACGTATGAAGTTGCTAAATTCTCCACCTAGGTCTTCTTCTAGGAATGTACCTCCTGTCCCCTTAGCCACTTCAGCTCGTCAGTCTTCTGCTTCTAGTTCATCTCATCCTCGTACTGATTTTGATGATCCAAAAAGTCTTTACACTTCTGTTAACTATCTTTTGGATCGTCAAGATGCTCTTGAAGCAAGTATTTCTCATCTCACTCAGTTGTTCACCTCTTAGTTTCCTCCTCCCTCTCAAGGTACTTAAGATGAAGATGACGAAGACTGATTAGCGACATTTTTATTTCTTATGTATTTTTTTTACTTATTTTGTATTTTGTCTATATGTAGCTCGTTTGAACTATGTATTTTTTACCTTCTATATATAAATTTGCTTTTGCTTCTTTATGCTTCCTATGCTTGTCTCTCCTATTTTTTATTTTTTGTTGATGACAAAGGGGAGAGAATATTGTGCAAATTTTTTTTTGTGTCATTTCGTGCATGTTTTATTGTTGTGCATGTTGTGCATGTTTTTTCAATATATGCATATTGTACATTTATTAGGGGGAGCATTGAACATTGAGTATGTGTAATATTCTTATTATTGTAAGCTATTGTATTGTCATCAACAAAAGGGGGAGAATGTTGATTCTTGATTTTGATGATTACAACACAATGCAAAGTTATTGTGCTACTTCTTATATATTACAGGATGTACACAAAGGCAAAATGTTCAAAACAGCTCAAAGCAAATTGATCAAGCTCTACATGGTTCTAAAGCTCAAGTGTGATCAAGCATTCAAAGTCAAAGACAAAGGCTAAAGCTCCATTTCAAGACTCAAGACACAAGACAAGACCAATGCTGAAATGTGCTATCTTATATGTCTTGTAAACAATTTGTAATTTTTTCCTTTCTTTGAGTCTTAGAATGATGCAACAGCCTTGTCACACACACACTCACACTTATTTTATAACTGAGTGTTGTTTTTTTCAAAAGATTAAATGGTCGAAACAGTGTGATTTAGATCAGCTGTTGAGTACCAGTCGACTGCCTTATGGCATCAGTCGACTGTTCAGTACGAAACTGTCTGAACTCTTTCAAACTCTGACCAGTCGACTCATCATGGCAACCCAGTCGACTATTCAAGTCGTTTCGATAGTTTACTAATTTCAAAACTTGAATTTTTGAATTCAAAAGTTCATATCCATTTTTAATCGGTTTTTTAAACTGTTTTTATAACATTTCAATGGATTCCTGTCTATATATAGAGTCTGTGAATCAACATTGAAAGGCTCCAAGATTTTTGCTTAAAAAGTTTAAGACTCTTACTTTCAAAAGAACAAGCATTCTAACTTGCACTCCAAAATTTCTAAGTCTTGGTTCTCTGTTTTCGGTCCAACATAACATCGAATTCATTTTGGACTGAATTCAGAAGTTGACCGAATAGCCACGTACAAAATCACATTCACAACAAGGCTATAGGTTGATTGTAAACATTTTATTGTTTTCTTTTAACTCTTGGTTGTGAGAGTGGTTCTCTCGGTTGGAGAATAGGACTCTAGGTTGTAGAGTCAGATTTTCACTCTTGGTGGAAGAGTGGATTGCTCTCTCTAGTTGTGAGAGAGGACTACGGGTTGGACAAGGTTGTTGTTTAACGCCGTAGGGTACTCTTGTACTTTTTCAAGAATAGTGAAAAATCTCAAGTGGGTTGCTTGGGGACTGGATGTAGTTCGGGAGGACCGAACTAGGATACATCGTGTGTACTCTGTGGTTGTATTTCTTTGAACTTGCATTTCATTTACTTGCTTTTTAAGTTCTCTGTGAAACTTGTTGGGATAGTCGACTGCATCTTCTTTTAAGTCAACTGGTCAGACATGTACTACATACTCTCTGAAAATTTGTGGTAAGTCGACTGGTTCTTCTATAAGTCGACTGATAAGACTCGTCTTAAAATAATCTTCTTAACTGTCGCCCAGTCGACTGATTTCTCTTTTCAAGTCGACTGGACAGGAGAAAAAGTTCAATTCTGCAATTATTTTTTTTATAAAACACTATTCCCCCCCCCCCCCCCCCCCCTCTAGTGTTTCTTTGCTTGCCTACAGGATCCAACAAGCCATTCAATAAGCAAAATTATCATATTAGCATGGTTCATTAAAATAGATAAAATTTTTGATATGACACAATGATAAATTTTAATTCACTAATCTCAAATCCATTCTACGAATTTTCGTATATTAACCATCAAGATTTTCTCTTTTTCCCTACTAGTCTCTTTAACCCTACAAATTGAGAATTCTTAAAGAAAAACTCCTCAAAATTACAATTGCCTTTCCTTCTCCTTGATTCTAGTCGCAAGCCTTCTGCTCGAAGCTATGCAAACCGAGACTTCTCTCCTCCTTGCTTGTGCACAACCGGATTTCCCTCCTCCTTAAATTGGCCGACCACCAAATGAAAGAACACACACTCAATCTTTTTCTCACACAATCTCTTCTTTTTTTCTTTAAAATTCTTTGGTGTAAAAGATAAAGAATGACAAAGGGGCCTATTTATACACAATTCATGGTCAAATGAAGGGTTGAGATGTGTTTGGATGAATGGCTAAGATGCATATGGGAGTTAGAAAAACTACCCATTAGCACACAACCACCCCTCACTCTTTCACTCTTCCATGTTGGTCGGCCCCCTCCTTCACATTGCACGTGCATGTGCAATGCACGTGCCCCCTCATGCACACCTATAATAATTTGTTCATTAATTTGTTACACTAATTTGTTACATGACAAAGTCTACCATACAAGTTATTTAATTAAAAAAAGAGTTAACTAGTGGGCTAGCTAGGTGGGCTAATTCTATGGGCTTTTTAATTAATTAATTTAATTTATTTTGGGTAGGCTAGAATTAAGTTATTTGGCCTAGGACTGAATAATAATTAATATGAGGCTTTTAAAAGAGAAAAGAAATATTTGTTCATGACATTAAAAATAGTTTTTGGGTCAAATGTACACATTAATTTGCACGTGCTGATGTTATCCATGCTGATGTTATCCCACTTCCACTCCAAAATGAGTAACGGTTGAAACAAACCTCCGGGCTTCTGATTCTCAGCTTTCACTTGCTGACAAATCTCGCACCTCGCCAAAAACTCAACCACATCACACTTCAAACCTGATCACCAGAAATGCTGTTTAATGTTCTTGTACATCTTGGTACTCCCAGGATGTATAGACGAAAGAGTGGCATGTGCCTTCTGAAGAATACTCTCCCTCAATTCTGGTTGATCCGGAACACATAACCTTTCTCCAGACCACAACATTTCATCCCTGATCTGAAACTCTAATAATCTGCCTGTGCCAACCTGCTCCTTTGTCTTCTGAATCTCTACATCCTCCCTCTGACCTTCTATAATTCTTTCATTCAGCGTGGGATGAAGCCTCAACTGAGCCAAAGATGCTCCTAAACCTTGCAAAACTACCTTAATTCTAGCTTGATCCAACTCCTCTGCAAGATGCCTCTGGGTCGTGATCAAATGGGCCAAACTGCTTTTACCGCTAAGTGCATCCGCAACAACATTAGCCTTACCCGGATGGTACTTAATCTCAGGACGTATGTCCTCAAGTACTTCCAGCCATCTCCGTTGCCTCAGATTCAGGTCCTTTTGCTAATAAATGTACTTCAAACTTTTGTGGTCCGTGTACATGTTTAACTTCTCACCGTACACGTAATGCCTCCATTGCTTCAAAGCGAAGATAATCGTAGCCAACTCCATATCGTGAGTCGGATAATTCTTCTCATGCGGTCTTAGTTGCCTAGACCCATAAGCGATTACTTTTCCCTCTTGCATCAAGACACACCCAAGCCCACGATGTGAAGCATCGCTCTAGACATCATACTCAACACCTACTCTAGCCAAAGCCAAAATAGGAGCAGTAGTCAATTTCTCTTTCAACTCCTAAAAGATTGCCTCGCACAACTCAGCCCACCTGAAATTTACATTTTTCTTGGTCAGAACAATGAGCGGCACAGCTATCTGAGCATAGCCTTGAATAAACCTCCTATAGTAGCCAGTTAACCCAAGGAAACCTTTGATTTCTTTCACTGTAGTAGGCCTTGCCCAATCTTTCACTGCCTTTATCTTTTGAGGATCAGTAGCCACTCCCACCTTAGAAAGGATGAGACCTAGAAATGCCACTTCAGATTTCCAGAAATTGCACTTGGATAACTTGGCATACAACTCATGCTCTTGAAGCTTCTTCAAAACCTCAGCCAGATGCTCAATGTGCTCCTCCTTATCGTCGATAAACACCACGATGAAAGAATCAATAAACGGCATCAGAACCCTGTTCATCGTGTCCATAAAGATTGCAGATGCATTTGTCACTCCAAATGGTATAAGTAAGAATTCGTAATGCCCATGCCAAGTTCTGAATGCAGTCTTATGCACATCTTCTACTTTCACTCGAACCTGATGGTGTGCCGACCTAAGGTCTACTTTAGAGAATACAGCTGCCCTTTGTAGATGATCGAACAGGTCATCAATTAGTGGAATTGGATATTTATTCTGAACATTTACCTTATTCAGCTCCTAGTAATCGATGCACATCCTCATCGACCCATCCTTCTTCTTCACCAACAATACTGGTGCTCCCCAAGGTGACGCACTCGGCCAAATAAAACCTTTCTCGAAAAGTTCCTTAATCTGCCTCTTAACCTCATGCTGCTCCACAGGCGCCATCCTATACGGTGCCTTGGAAATAGTTGCACCCCCTGGCTGGATAGTGATGCTGAACTCTACATCACGATGCTGGGGTAGCCCGGGCTAATCCTCCAAGAACACAGTCGGGTAATCCCGAACCACTGGAATCTGCTGCACCTCTACCAGAACCTTCTTCTTGCTAATAGCTGTTACCAAACCTGAGCATCTCTTCTTTCCCTGGAAAGTGACTGCAGGACCTCCTGGAGCCTTCACTATTACCTCATCGGTTTTACACTCGATGTTCGCATTGTACACCGACATCCAATCAATGCCAATGACAACATCGACCCCGAGGATATTCAGCTCGATCAGATCAATCCGGAAGATCTTTTCTCCAATCTCGATCTCGCAGTCTGCATAATACCGATCAGTGGTTAAAGTCTCCCCTGATGGAGTAGCTACTGCTAGGACCTTGCTTGGAAATACCTTCAGTTCGACCCACAAGACTTTAGCAAATTTAGGCGATACAAAAGTATGAGAGGATCCAATATCGAACAAAATAACAACTTTCTTTCCATTTAATAAAAGTTCTCAAGTTACTTAATAAACTCCCATTACATAACAGTCTTTACTAAATAAATAAGGAAAATAAACAACAGAAAATTCTAAACATCCGCCCCCGTACCAGTAATGACGTGATCCACTTCATCACTGCCGGCCTCAGTCAAAGTGAATACTCGCCCTTTCTGGTATGGCCTCTTCCTAACCTGCTGCGGTGGTGCCTTTCGGGCGACATTTTGTTGCTTGGGGCAGTGAGATCTGTAATGACCTGTCTCTCCATAATTGAAACAAGTCAACACAGGAGGTCTCGCCCAACCATTTCCGGGTCCTCCAGCCACATTGACAGCATTTGCCCCCATAGGTTTTAACCTTTGAGCTGGGGTTTGCCCTCTGACGTTTCTAGAAACTGCGGGCTTCTTCCTAACATTCCAATTGTTCCTCTTGTTCTGGGCGACATGAAATTGCGCCATCGTCCTCTGTGGCTGCAGCTCGTTTGACTAGCTTGTCAAACCTTCTTATACCAAGGGGTATCATCCTTGATCTCAGACTCGGCCTCAATCCGTGCTCGAACTTCTGAGCCTTCTTTGCCTCGTCCATCACAACTTCAGGTGAATACCTCGAAAGTTGAGTAAACTTTGTCTCATACTCCCTAATAGACATGCTTCCCTGCTGCAGTGCCAGGAACTCCATTGCTTTCTTCTCTTGGACATCAGATGGAATGTAGTGACCGCGAAACTCTTCCAAGAATTCCTCCCAGCCGATAGCACCATTTCCCATAGTCCGCTTCATGGACTGCCACCATACACCTGCGTCCTTCTCGGGCTGCAATGTAGCCAGCTTCACCTTGCTACCATCTGGAGTTTCTAAGACCTCAAAATTAGTTTCGACTTGCCGAATCCAATCGTCATCTGCATATGGGTCTGAATTTCCTTCAAACACAGGTGGCTTCTGTAGCACCACGAATTTCCAATATGATATCTCAGAAATACGTGGCACAATTTTCAGCATTAACCTCAATTGTAATAGTAAATATAGCCAAAAAACAAATATATTTTTTTAAAACTTTTATTACATTCAATTGTTACAAAACACAGTGGAAAAACAAACACCCTGAATTACAATCTTTTCTTTTACAACACATTCTTTTATAATAAACATAAGCCATAACATCATTCTATCTCATGCATCAAAATCCCAAAGCTATAGGCACCAACCTGTGAAACATGAGGTTAGAGATAACCCTAACCCCGAAAACTATAGGGGTTAGCCATAACGGTGTGAGTGACATAAAAATAAATACAACATAAATAAAACATAAAGGATACAGTCATAAACAACATATTTCAACAATAATAACAATGGAATATGAAGTAACAATAAATAAAACATGAAAATATCAAGTGAAACTAGACTAAGTGTCAAGTGTAGAAGAAAACAGAAAACAACGTGCATAAAACTAAGTCAAGAAACACAGATGCTATATGATGACTCTCTAATACATACTTGTCGGATTCTATGCATCCCACAATACATAGGTTCGGTACAAGCCCTTATCGTTATCCACTTTATAGGGTTAAATCCCTCGTTATGCAACTAATCCTACTCCGGTGATGGAAACAAAATCCAGAATACTCCGCGAATAGGCATCACAACCCTCGACGCGCAAGCATCATGTAAGAATAGCTCAAAAACCGGAGAATCACCTCCCAACCGTGTACCCCACGAATAGGCTTGCGAGGCTCTCTATGTGTAGATACACCAGGTACATCCCGTGAATAGGCCCACCGACCCTCAACACGCGAATGCACCTTGCATGCTCCGTGAATAGGCTTGCAGACCCTCGACATGCGAACATACAAATGTCCTCTCGAGACAGAACAACACAGAAGTCCTGGAACACATCTGTTGGACCTAAACCAAGAACATATACTTATGTTTCCCAAGTTCCATCACATCTCCATTAGTGCATGTCCTTAAGTTGGTTATTATTAAAGACACAAATTCCCCTTTCTAGAGTTAGTGTATCCTGCTGGAGTTAATTCCACAACAACAAACCCAACGATCCCAATTGGTCAAAATCCACAAAATCTCATATGCTAGTTCACAGGACTCCCACTCAAATCTTACAAATTCACAAAACGAATATCAACACCAAAATTTCCATAAAACTCATAGGTCCATCATCAAAACGTTTATAATAAGAAAACCCCTTAAATTAACAAAATTTAAATTCATTTAATGTGCTCATAAAATTTCAGAATTAAATAGAATATTAAATCCATCAAATAACAGAAAATCATGTTTTTAAGTCGTAAAATATCATCAAAACGTCAATTCGTTGAAAACACATATCACTCACTTAATAAGTTCAAAAGAATACAATTAAAATTCTATTATAATTAAAATATAACTCTCTGTAAAATATAGTAATCTGAAGTAAAACATCATATAAAACAGTAGAGTAATATCCATAATATCGGAAAAATAATCATTTAAAAGAAACCAAGAAAATCAGCAAAACAACCCAAACGAACAATTGACGATCGACTGCTCAAGAAGGGCAGTAGACTGTAAATTAGAAATCTCCAAAATAGAAGCACGGCGGTCGACCGTGACCTACGACACAGCCAGTTGGGGTTTTTGTGCATGTTTCGACTGATACTCAATTAAAACTAACTTCTTGAGATGATCAAACATATATTGTATGACATATAGGAGTTTATAAAATAATCAAAAACACATCAAGTTCTCAAAAAGACATTTTTCACAAAAAATCTTCAAAATAGTCAATATATGTATATGTTCAAATAAGGATTTAAGCATCAATATAGCATAAAAAATTCACCAAGAAGGAGTAGTCTGATGTTCAAACCATCTCAGTACCAAAACAATTGGAACCCAGTCAAAACTTTGTCAAATTTCACAAAAATCTTCAAATTAGTGTGTATATAAATGTGGATGTGTATATGTGTGTTTGTGTAATTGTGGGTGCGTGTACATCAGTTGAAAACATCAAGAAAACATCTTATACGAGAGGCATACTGTTTAATCCAATCTCAGTATCCAAACAAACCGAACTCGATTCGAAAATTCCACAAAATCACCAAAATAAACTTTCGGCCTGCACACAAATAGACCTGAAACACACACCCCTTCTTTTTGCTTCAAAACTCTATCTTTTTTATTCAATAAATTCTTCTTTAACTTGTTATATACATACCCAATCATTTACACTAGTTACTCATGAATATACGCACTCATCACATGCAAATATCAAGTTTCGTTCATCGAAAATCCAAACAGAGTCTATATGCATTCTTACATAGTGAAGAACCCTACTTTGCTCATTTGTGCAATTTACAACCTATAACTTGTTATATGCAGTCAAATTAATGATAACATGATACAAAACAACATACTGATGACTATAAGCACTTACAACATGTAGGTAATCAAATTTGCACATCAAAAATTTGTTAAACAGAGTGTATATACGTGCATACTCATCAGTAGGTTAGGTTATATTCAATTTTTGCAACAATCATCATATAAATCAATATAACAAATCAAAACAGCAAGTATATGATAGAAAATAACATACCCATGATTTCTATTAGTTTCTTTAACAAATTCAAGTCATCAAATTAGGGTTTCAATCATCAATAATATAGTTTTAGGAGAAAGATTCAATTTGTATTCATCTACTTATCAATAATTCATTATATCTTCATCAAATCCCTAATATGCTTTCTAATAGACAAATCATCACATACAACAAGCATAGAAAAAAAAGAAAACAAACGTATGTCACTCACCTTATTGAAGAATCAACCGAAGAAAAATAAAGAGAATAAGAAAATCCTTCCTTTCACAAGAAAACCAAGATCCTCGCTTTAAAACTTCATGAAAGTAAAAATAAGAAATCCCTTTGTGTTGTGCAGTAAAGAGACGGCTGCACCCCACCCTTTATAGGCCAGAAAATAGGGTTTTAGGGTTTGTGAATGGATTTGCAAAATACCTCTTTTGAATATATCTTTACATATATAAATCCTTATACTTGGAAATTAAATAAAACCATCTTAATTGAGATTTAAAAACAAAAAATATCCTAATAGTGGCCGTCACTATTTTAAAAATCGAAAAAAAAAAAAACGAAATTGCACTTTTGCCCCACTATGTGGCAATTTTGCAAAAAGACCCTTCTTTAACAAAACTTGCAAAATAATCCAAATTTATTAAAACAAAAAGGTAAACTCTTTACCTCTAAGTTGACTAGGCATCATGCCCAGCCCAAAATTCCAAAAATCTGGAGTTTTTACTCCAAGTGGTAATTTTGCACAAAAGTCCCTCTTTTTTTGTAATATTTGCAAATAGGTCAAATAATTATCAGAAAAATCCAAAAATTTCACAAATAATATCTAATAATAAATAATGAGCTTCCCCAAAATATTTTTTGACTTTGAACTTCCCAAGAAAATATTTGCACGTGTTTTGGACATGTAAAAAGGTAAATTTTAGAAAAATATTTATTAAATCACCTAAAATTATTTTAATTCATTTATTAATCTTAAAAACATTATTTAAAAATATGGGGTATTACAGCTTCATCCTCTAGAATGAATCCACAAGTTTGATCGCCTCAGGAACTGGTGCTGCAGGCATCCCCCTAGGGTTTTGGTTCATGGCAATGACGTTGATGGTCTATAGGCCCTTGCCAAATCGGTTTCTAGGTAGAGTCCACAACTGGGCCCTTCTCCATTCCTTGCTCTTCTTCCAGCCATACTGTGATTCATAAGATCCATTAAATTTGAAGCAAAAACATGAATTTAAATCAACTTTTTCATTGAATTCAAACTTTGTACATTCATATTTAAAACATCATTTGGCATTCATGCGAAGAACATTGAGATAATACAGCATTATAATCCCTACGGTTCCTCTTGGCTTTCCTAAGCTCTTCCTGTAGTTCTGCTACCTCTTCCTTTAGCACATCATACATATTTTTTTCTCTTCTCGAGTTCCCAAACTCAATGGCTGAGGGTTGCAATATTCTCCTTGAACATTGCACACCGGGCCTGCAATTGGCCTGCTCTCTCCTTCTAAGTCTCCACCTGCCTTTGAAGAGATTCGATACAATCTTTTGGAACTCGTTCTTCCTCGTCGGATGAATCATTTGATGAGTCCGGAGGCAGGGTGGTCTCTCGGGACTCGGTCCATTCTCCTTCATATTCCTCGGAATCTTCTTCCTCTTCGTCGAAATCTCCTTGTCCGGGGTAGTAGTCCTCTTCAATTATGGTCCATTCATAATTGTCTGCTGCCTCGTGGTGGTTCGCCATCTTTAGGGAGGGAGAAGAAGAAGCATCAATCATAGAGCAACACAAATGTAAGCAGCTTACATTTAAATCTCTATACCCAACTCACACTCAAATGTCCACTTTAGGGTGTCGTTCCTTATAAATCTGTACTACTTGAAAGCGTGGCTCTGATACCGTTCTGATACCACTATGTAACACCCTGAATTCCAAATAAGCCTGAATTCGAAGTTCTGCAGGATCTTTACACTTCACTTCATACAATTTTACACGGAATTTAAAATTTTTATACAACAATATTTACATCAACACAGTGGAAGTAAAATACAACATAATACACAAAAAAAATAACAATTGAAACATTTCTTTAAGCAGCATTCTTTCTTTAGTCCTTTCATTCACTTTATCCTGCATAGAAACTGCCGGCACGTCAGTTGCATGCAACTGATGCTAGGATATGATACATTAATTTCTCTTACGTAGAAAACACAAACTTGATCACAAACAAAGATAAAGAGGGGCTATCCTATTGATGTCGTGTGTGCTTGTGCACTTAGTCTTAATGCAGTTATTTATATTTCATGACACTAATGCACACTGGTTCGAACCTATGCATCCCATTCTACATAGATCCCAAGGCAACCACTTAACCGTACTTCATCTTGTAAGGTTAAATCCCTCGTTATGAGTTTAACTACTACGGTAACTGTAGTAAGTTCTTATATGTTTTTTGAGTTACGTGCCCATGTCGATACAGCCTTGAAGGGAATCCCAAGTCATGACATGACCCATCATGTAGACAGCCTATGGACAATTTGCCTTCATCATAGGACGATGGCACTAAGTAGTCACCAAGCACCCCACAAGCGTCGCCAAGATCCCGATAATTTCAGAGATGGATTCACGTCATGACATGACGCATCATGTAGACAGCCTGTGAAAAATCTCACATCGTGAATTCGAGGCCCTCATACTTGTATTTTTCTCTTACTTTCATCACATCTTCACTATAGTGTTGTCCTTAGGTATTGGAATCAAGAGTAAATTAACACCATAGAGTTAGCATCTCCTCTACACCGGTCTTAAACATCAATTGATAACAACGACCCATTCTTGGTATTTTTCTACAACATTTATCTTCAAAAATTCATTCACGCTTGTGTAAGAGCTTAGCTATACTCTAGATTTTAACCTCTTTTCATGTTCACCAAAATTTGGGTGTTTATATTCACAAATTCTATAATCCACCATGATCTTTTTATTTTATTTTCCATGCACACTTGCATATATTAAAACACCAAATTAAATTTATTGAATTACTCCAATCTTCCATGTCGAAAATCTCAATATTTGATCTCTACACAAAGCTCTTTACGTTCAAATTTTCCTCTTTCTTTAATCATGCAAAAGTCATATTTTACGAAGAATTATCAAGTTCTTTATCCCATTGTTTTTAGTATAAAAATCACTTCCAAATCTCAAAAATAAGTCCAAATATTGTGGAAATATTTCTTATAAAGTCTAAATAATTTTAGAGGAATTATAGAATTTTTCCTTTTTTTTTAGCTCTTAAAATCTCTTAAATGCCCAAAAGAATCAAAAAAAGAATTAAAAGAGGCTACCGGGTTTCGAACCCAAGACCTCCGCCTAGTTACAGTGACCAACCCAAAGCGCACCCGAAGACCAGAAAGCCCAACAGCGGCTAGCGATAGAAGCTTGCTTAAATGCTTTAAGTATATACCATACTGTATTTTGAGAAAAATAGAAATTTAACAAAAATAGAGCATCTTCAAGACTCGAACCCGTGAAGACAAGCACTGTTCATAGGGCCCTGGCCTCACACTGAAAGCCAATACTCCCAAACCCATCCTCTGTTATGAAGACGAATTGAAATAACTTTATACTTTCTGCCTATTCGTAAATTTCCTTTACAAATTTTTGATTTCTCAATCAATTTGTATCTTTCAAATCAAAACTTTTTCCAGAATAGTTTCTTTAAAAATACAGTATAGCAACAAATAGTAAACTTTATAAAATTCTTATTTTTTGACAATGTAATAAGTTTTCTTTCCAATTTGCATTTAAAGAATACATTATTGACTTTCAAATAAAAATATGGTTCCTCCCCAAAAACCCCAATATAAATTTCTTTTCCCACAACCCATTAAATGTATGTTCTTACTCTCTTTCAATTCCACATGAGTTTAGCATTTTTTCATTTTTTTTATCACATCATCATTACATAATTGAAATAACAACTAAGCCATTTAGCAACTAACACATATCAATATTCATTCATCTCAATCAATAACTAAGTCATTCACTAAGCAAAATTCTCATATTAGCATGGTTCATTAAAATAGATAAAAATATTGATATGGCACAATGATAAATTTTAATTCACTAATGTCAAATCCATTCTACGAATTTTAGTATATTAACCATCAAGATTTTCTCTTTCTCCCTACTAGTCTCTTTAAGCAATCAAATGGCAAATTCACTCTAGTATATTCATTAAATTAGCCTACTAACATGATATCTAGATTAGAAATAGAGAAATTGCCCACCTCTTGAAGAACAAATTGAGAATTGTTAAAGAAAAACTCCCACTACAAAAGAAAAGGCCTTTACCGACGCTTTTTTGGAGCTTCACCGGCATTTATAAATGCCGGTGAATAACCTACCGGCGTTTGGAAAAGTGCCACAACAAGCGCCGGTGGAGTGCGTGCCGGGGATTGTTTGGCGGCCTACACCGGTGCTTTTGAAAATGCCGGTGATGGGGTAATATACCCCGGCGCTTCGGAAACGCCGTTGTACATTTTTTTTTATTTTGTTAATTTATTATTTTTTTTGGGGTGAAAATATTCCCCGGCGTTTTTCAAAACGCCGGGGAAGGTATCATTTTTTATAAAAAAAAATATTTTTTTTATTTTTTAAAAAAGAATTTTTTAATTTTTTTAATTTTTTATTTTTACTGTGGTGTTTGAACTAGTCAGCAACCTATGCAATCAACCACCAATTGGAATCCAGACACAATGTAGGGAATTAAGTTTAAGGGTAACATCTGGTTATATAACAAAAGTCGAAACTATGGTTACACATTTAAAAGCTCAAAGCATATCAGATACCATCTAGTGAGCAGCACCAAACTGGGCAGTCTCATACAGTATGAAAACACGAAATCTATGACATCAAGCTTTTATTTCTAAACTTCCCGTCATGGTTTATAGAGCACCAAACCTCAATGGCTGTCACACCCCAACCAGCTAGGGAGAATGAACACCTGAAAGACCAACTCTTATGAGGTTAAAACACAGGAACTGAACAGTTCTGATATAAATGAGAGTGCTAAAACTGAAATGAAACTATTGTCTGTGTCCGCATCTGGCCTATGTCCCCAATAATCCAGTCTATGACCAGTTGTCTGCTGGCTCCAACCCCAACTTGTTTTCAACCACTTACCTGGAAGGGAACACAAGTTGATCATGAGCACAAATTGCCAAGAGCATGAAATAAATCAATAGTATTACCATGAATAAAAGGTAATATACATGGTTACAAACCAGGTTCAGGAAGAATAACATATCACTTAGTTCACAAGATAACCAAACTCTATTAAGATACAATATAATGACGAAGGACTAAAAAGTCAAAAGGTAAAGATAAGTATATAATGAATATTTACTAATACACAGCTAATAAACCATCGTCAACAAATGATAAAGATAATTCTCGAAAGCCAAAATGAAAAAATTCTTACAAACATCACCTTTAGCAATCTCAGGACTATGCCCATGTTTAAGGACCTATGGAGGCACAAGAGGACGAACTGTTTGTTTGAAGAGAACACATTATGGAGAGGGTTATCACCCATACCTAAAGTAATAGCACCCATGACCCTAAAAACATAATCCCAGACCAGGATCAAAATAAACCTTCATCCGGTGCTTCAATCTATGCAATCTTTCTTTCTGCAGTAACTCAACAGTCGGTTATATACTTTTATCATGGGTCCTTCAAAAACAAACACAGGTTAGATTTTGATAAAAAAAAAATGCCGGAAAGTAGCACATAATCATTTATTTAACCAACAAGCGCACAGTAAACAATAAACTTGCCTGTAATGGAGACAGATTAATACACATGCGCTCGTATGTACCCTTTCCTTTGATACAAACACAAGAAAGACCCTTCCCAATCCATCTCGGTGATCCACATGTCGAATCGTCTGAATAGAAACAATCAAATGTTAATTATAGTAACAGTGTATATCTACACTTCTATTTCCTAAAGCATATAATATCTTATGGATAAAAGTAAAACAAGTAAAAGAATAAAAATAAAAATAGAAGTATATATGCACATACACTTCCGTCCAAGTATGGAATGTTGATGTCATCATTCTGAATGCTATCATACCACAATATGGGAACCACATACCAAAATGCTAGTTGAGGGTTTGTGACATTTTGTTCACTACGTGTATGGAAATTGTTCTCACTTGGTACAAGCAAGAAGAAGTAGACAACATGATCATGCACAATTGTTAAGCTGGACAATACATAAGGAAACTTGAGAAAAACAATCTGAAAGTTCTTAAGAACATAAGATGAAGAAGGATACTTAAAGTTATGCCAAACCCATTGTATATGTTATTGCTAGATACCATCATAGTATTTCTGTTCCTTTTTCGTAACACAACATATATTGAAATCTGTTGCAACAATTGTTCCGAAAGAGTGAATTGGTTTGTATCTAAGAACTGTAGTTCTGGTTAAAACTGAATGTGCAAGTGGTTGGGTGATAGATATGCTTAGTGATGAGCAGCAGTCTCATTTCGTAAATTTGAAGAAGAATTCTTACCTCAAGTACTCGCTTGCCTCTAAAACTTAATTGCCCATCACGTATCTCATGTTTAAGAGTATTTACAAGATCAATTGAACTCTCCCACGCTTTTAGAGACCCTACCAGAGGAAAATTCATAGTAAATTCTCTAGCCATACCAGCTATTTTCACCATCCACTTGAAAATATACAATACTACACAAAGTAAAATGAACTCACCATCAGGTTTCGAACAAATTATCTCTAAACTAGAAAATCCAATGATATCTGCCACACTAACTCTACCTAAAACACAAATCATAAATCGTCAAACATAATCATCTTGGAAAAAGTGTAAGTTTTGATTCACAAAAAATATCTGAACATACAAATTGAGAACTTATGTATGACATGTACCTTGAATATGTTAATTCCCTGCAGATCAACATTCCCACCAACATACTTGTAGGGGTGAGCATTCTGTTCAAAGGAAATTTTCAAATCATATTAGTTCTCGTGAATCAAACATAACAATATACACTTTCATTCATACAAGTTATAATTGAAAAAGAACTAATAAACCTAGGTGTTTTGTTGCATCACAACTCTAGGGAAAGTAGCTCTCACGGTGTTTTGTTGCATCACAATTTTAATTGCGACCTGGGTTGCATGCTGCCATAATCCATTCTATGCGGAAAGTTGCAACGATGGGTAAAAAGCAGTGAAAAGGTTGCTAAAGTTTGATGTTGCAAACCTTCCGAACATTGCATCTGGGCTAGTGCCTGATACATTATTACTGATATATTTAAATTGATCAACTTTCACAAGGTGTTAGTCAACATCATTCCCAGTAGATCAACTTTCACAAATAAAAACAGTGAATTACGAACTAGAACCTAAGTGTGCCCTTGGCCCCTAAGTCATCAATAAAGGTCCCAAACTAGAACCTAGTACTAATTAAATAATCAAGGCTATCAAATCATAGGAAGACAACTCTTCTATGGTTCTATGTAAATATAACTACCCTGTGAATTACGATAACCATTGCAATTTTAATTCTTACTCTTTGATCCACGCTTCATCAACCAGTCCACCTAAACAACAATCCAAATCAAACCCCATCATTTTCTATCTTTTCAAAATTATCATTGAATTTAAGTCTTCAATTAGTGGAACCTAGTGATCTGTTGACTCGTGATTTCACATTTCTATCTTATCCAACTCAACCTTCATTGATTGATGCTTTCAGTTGCCTTATACGGTTGGACCTTCTATTGGAGAGATTTCTAAATTACGAGGAAAATAACTTCGAACGTCCATATTATTTTTTTTTTTCCTGAACCCTTACTTGCTCACACTACTTTGAAGATAGTAAACATCTTAGACTTATAGTGGTAACTAGTAAGAGCATATGTTACACACACAGAGAGAGAGAGAGAAGCATAGCTATCCTATCCATTCATCTCAACTCCCTCAGCATAATTACAAACAAAACCTTTACATTTTCTTGATCGAAACCTCTCAGGAAAACTTGTAAAGGATTGTTAATTCTCCATCAACCATCATTTGCAAATCTTGATTAGAAACGTCAAATACCGCACTAAGCAATTCCGGTTTCTACTTTCTCAATCCGAAAAGTTTGCACAAAACAAAGTATTGCTTATTAGGGTTTTTGATCTACATATCAATTGTAAACAACTCAGTATATAAAAATCAAAAGATGAACAAAGTTGGAAAAAAACGAAGTTTACAATCACTCACCAAAGAGAAGGCATTCAAATTTGTTGCTCTCACTCTGGTGATATTGATTTTCAAATTCCATTATGACAAATTCCTGCATTCAAACAAAGAAAATTTCCAATCATAAAAAAAAAATTGGGATGTCAAGATGTGATTTTGACGACATGGGTCTTTAAATAGAGGAAAGGGAAGAACAAATGAAGGGAAGGGTGCTTTAAATAGAGAAAAACTGACAATTGAACAATAATTTTTCCAATCCCAAACCCTAATTATTCTTCTCACAATCTCAAATTATCAAATACACAAATTAACAAATAACACAAACCCTAATTATTCCACAACCCCAAACCCTAATTATTCAATCCCAAATTATCAAATTTACAAATAAACGAATTCTCAAATTCATACCTAGGGTTTGAGAAAGGGAGGAAGATGACAGTGATCAGAGTGATGGCGCGGAAAAGGAGATGGGTACTGCAGCGGCATCGGCAATGGCAACGGCGAGGTTGGGGGCACGGTGATCGGGGGCTAGGGTTTGTTAGAGAAGTGGGGGTGTTGGGTTCGTGAGAGAGAGGGGGAGAGAGATAGAGAGAGAGTGGGCGAGGGAGAATGGAAAAAAAAATACCACGGCGTTGAGGACTGGAGGTTGACGACGGGGAGGGGGTGAGGGGGGTGTTGGGATCCTGAGAGAGAGCCAGGGGAGAGAGAGAGAGTGGGAGAGAATATTAAAAAAAAAATTGGGATTGGAAATCTAGTAGATAATTACGCCTATACCCGGTGCTTTCTTAACAAACGCGGGGTACATAGTTAGACCCCAGTGTTTTATATGAAACGCCAGGGTAGAAAATTCTATTTTAATTACTTTCCAAAAAATTATAATCTACCCCGGCGCTTTCAGAATGCGCCGGGGTAAAAATGCCGGTGAAGACTTCGTTTGTTTTAGTGTCCTCGAAAGTACGATTGCCTTCCCTTCTCCTTTATCCTAGCAGCAAGCCTTTTCCTGCAAGCTATGCAAACCGAGACTTCTCTCCTCCTTGCTTGTGCCCAACCGGATTTCCCTCCTCATTGAATTAGCCAACCACCAAATGAAAGAACACACACAATCAGTCTTTTTCTCACACAGTCTCTTCTCTTTTTCTTTAAAATTCTTAGTTGTAAAAGATAAAGAATGACAAAGGGGCCTATTTATACACAATTCATGGTCAAATGAAGAGTTGAGATAAGTTTGGATGAATGGCTAAGATGGGTTTGGGAGTTAGAAAAACTACCCATTAGCACACAACCACCTCCCACTCTTCCACTCTTCCAAGTTGGCCGACCCCCTCCTTCTCATTGCACGTGCATGTGCAATGCACGTGCTCCCTCATGCACACCTATAAATATTTATTCATTAATTTGTTACACTAATTTGTTACATGACAAAGTCTACCACACAAGTTGTTTAATTAACAAAAGAGTTAACTAGTGGGCTAGCTAGATGGGCTAATTCTATGGGTTTTTTAATTAATTAATTTAGTCTAATTTGGGTGGGCTCGAATTAAGTTATTTGGTCAGGACTATAATAACTAATAAGAGGCTTTTAGAAAGAGAAAAGAAATATTTGTTCATGACATAAAAAATAGTTTTAAGGCCAAATGTACACATTAATTTTCACGTGCTAAACACGTGAAATCAAACGAAAAATTTATATTTAATTATATGAAAATTCAGGATGTTACAATGCCACTTTGCTCATTTTTCGTTCGGAAATAGCTCTGTTCGACTTGAAGAGGCGAGCATGGCGAGCGTTCGTCGAATTCCAGGAGAGTGACACGTGGCTCGAGACCGTTGACTGGTCAATGCCACTTTGCTCGTTTATTGTTCGGAAACAGCTCTATCGACTTGAAGAAGCAAGCATCTGTGATGGTTGGTGAACGATCATGCTACTTTGGCGAACGGTTGGAACGGGTTGCATAATGAACCTATGTCACGCATAGCGAATGGTCGATATGTTTTTTGATGGTTTGACTTCTTTCTTGTTTTGCATTCAGACTTCTGTCATTTTGCATTCTAGCCTTTTAGGAATCTATGCCTCTTGGGCTTCCTAAGGGCCCATTACGCCTTTGGCCCAAGCCCCCCCAAGCTTGGCTATAAATCTCCCCCTATCATTTCTCCCCACTTTCTTGTTTTCACCTCACCTACGAATTTTTTTACTTCAATGCTTGAGCAAGGTTCCGGTGATCTTTTTCGTTTTCCAGCGAAGTTTCCGACCAAAACCGTCACATCATATGGTAATTTATTTTTATTTTAAGAGATGTCTAGGGTCTCCTCCGGTGAAGAGACTTCCCCCTCGGGTCAGGACGAAGTGCCCCCTCCAACTCCTTCTAGGGTCGACTAAGGAAAATGTGCAGTGGTTCTGCCTTCGCCAGTGGTGGAGATAGTCGTGGAGTGAGATCGGAGGATGGGCAAGTTTGGAAGGAATTCGATCGTCGTATCTAATTTAGAAGGGATTCGCCAATATAGTGCCGAAGAGCTGAGCCGTGTCGAGCATGGCATGGGTCAGTTTTATGAGGAGAACGAGCCCAGAGAGCTATCCGATGCGAACGATGTTGTCTCCATACTTACGAAGGCGGATCTGCACACTGTTAGGAGGTGCTACATGATTCCTCCGGAGTTCAACCTCATCCTTCCTGGCCCCGGGGTTAGATCTTGCTCTTCTCTCTCCCCTGATCTATGCGTGTTTCCCATCAACGCTTTTCACGTGGGGCTTCACCTCCCTCTTCATCCATTCGTAAGAGAAGTGTTGCGAATGTATGGTGTTAGTCCTATCCAACTTATGTCAAACATTTAGAGGCTCATTACGGGGTTCATGCTTCACTACCAGGCTTGGAGGATCAAGCCTCGTCTCAATGTTCTCCGTATGTTGTATAAGATTCATCAGAAGATGCAGACGGAGTACTGGTTCTATCTTACTGCTCGGAAAGACATCAAGTTGGTCGACAACCCTGACTTACTGAAATCTTGAAGGGATAAGTATTTTTTTATTCGAAGTAAGGAGCCATGGGACATCCCAACAGTTTGGAGGGAAGACATGCCGAAGAGGGCAAAGGCGGAGCCGTCTCTAATCCCCGAAGAAGATAGGATGGTCGGAATTCTTTTGGATCGACCCATGTTTCACTGAAGAGATATGTCAGAAGAGAGTCTCTTTGGGGGGGGCTTAGCCTTATGAACCCTAGTATGAATTTTCTTTATGTTTCATTAATCCTTAGTTCACATAAGTTCTTCAAATTTTCTAACACTTATAATCTTCCACTTGCAGGAGGCAGATGCATGGATTTTGACGACATCATGAATAGGCATTCGAGCCTGAGTGGTAGGCAAGCCGATGAGAGGAAGAGGAAGCAGACAGTCATTCGGTCGTCACTATCGAAGGCAACTAGGAGCGAGGGCGGTGCTACTCCCGTCATGGATTTAGAGTCCACGCCTGTTGCTTCGACTTCCCCCTCAGCAGGAGATCTCCCTCTTTCGGTGATGCTTGCTCTTGAAGCTCCTTCTCTTACAGCGGTGGCCAAGACGATCTTGACCGACGAGCTGAAGTGAATCTTCATCCTCGATTTGCAAATGCAGGGGCATGATGGCTTCCTCAGGGACTCGGCGAGCTGCATGGACGCTGTCATCACTTGGACACACCGAAGGACAAGGCATCGATGGAGCACGAGACTTAGGGAGACTCGACCTTTTAGATTGCAAAGGCACAGATGATAGTATGTTTTTTATGTTCTTTTTTTGGTGTAGGCCTTAATTTGTAAATTTCCTTCAGTCATCTGCACTAACTTATTTCTTTGATCTCTCGCAGGCGATCTGCCACTTTAGTCACCTGCTGAGGCAAGTGGCAGAGCAGGAGAAGGAGTTGAAGTCCGTCCAATATTGAGAGAAGGTTGAGCGGTCGAGGGACAAGAAAGAGTATGAAGCAGCTGCCCTCTTAGCAGAGTCTCAAGCCACTCAGATAATTTTGCTGGAGGCGGCGCTAGCTAAGGCCAACGAGAGGGCCGCTTTGGAGATGGAGGTGGTTTCTTGGGAGAGGGTGGCAGAGACAGAGAAAGTGGCTAGGTAGAAGGATGCTGCTGTGCGAGAGGCCGAGGCTGCGGCGGAGAAGAAGGTCGTTGGGTACTTGGAGAAGAATATGCAGAAAGCATATTCCAAGGTCTTAAACGATGTTGGCGAGTGTGTTCCCAGCTTCGATCGCTCGGGGTATTATTTGTTCCCTGACGGGGAGGGAGAGGAGGTAGATGGTGATGGAGGAGAGGAGGTAGACGGCGAGGAGGAAGAGGAGGTAGACGGCGAGGAGGAAGAGGAAGAGAAAAACACTGCGGCGGTCACCCAGACAGCTATAGTGACAGTGCCAGAGGCAACTGAGGGGAGCGACTGTGAGCTAACACCCACTGTGGGACTGTGTGCTGAGGTGGACACCTGACCTCCTTCTTAGTTTATTCTCTTTCATTTGTTGTCGTATATTTCTTTTTGGATTCGGATGTAGCAATTCCTAATAATGAACTGGCCACCGCTTTTGTATCTTTACTTTCAGTAATGAAAAACTCTTTGTGTTGCAACATGACTCATGGCTTTTACTCAGCCATAGAACTATCTTGTAGCCCTAGTTGAATATAGAACAATCTTTTAGATTTGTCTCGACTTAAGAGATTTACGCTTCTTTTTCGTAGACTTTCCCAAGACAGCGAGGTGCCACGTCTCTGCTCTGAGCTAGGCATCATCAAGTTGGAGCTAGCTCAGTCTCAAGGGATGCTTTATAGAGCAGAGCGGGAGGTGGGTCATTTAAGGGTGATCCTGGCTCGTCGAGATATCGAGATGAGGCACCTTGAGGAGAGGATTCGTGTAGTGCCACTCGAAGGCAAGTAGTCCTGCCCCTCGATGGCTGTCAGCCAAGGCTTGAGACTTAAGTTCCTTCGTCACTCTTTATTCGAGGCCAGATCTGAGAGAGACGAATAAAAGAACGTGGTGCTCGAGAAGAGTCTAGACTCGGGACATCTTTGAAGGGCTATCTCTAAGGTCTCGCGAGGGGGTAGTTCAGGATGATTGCCTCGCTTGAAGATTAGAGTGACGGATGACTCACTGAAAGAACGGGTCGTCGAGCAAGAGGTAAAGAACCATCATCTGCGATGGCTTTCTGAGGGGAGCAACATCAGAAGCACTTCCTGCCCTCGGGATGAGTATGCTCAAGGAAGGTCATTCCACGAGTTAGCACTTCGTTCACCTCCAGTTTTGCAGAATCCAGGTGATGCGCAAAGTGAAGTGGCCAGCTCGTCCAGTGGGGCATCTGTCGGGGCAACCGTTAGATTCTTGGGTACCGACGACGTGACTCGGCTCGCTAGCTTAGAGACTTTTGTGGAAACAAGATGAGAGCGACACAGTGCTCACCGTCCTCGCCTGTCGCTTAATAAGAGAATCCCACTCCCGAGAAGTAGCTAGGGCGGAATTTTCTAATCTTGCAGTCTTTGTTTTGTATAAGCCCTTGACCTTTGAACAAGTGTTGTATCTCCAATTTTGATGGAATAATATATCGCATCTTTTGATCTTGTAACGAGCTTCTTTTAAAAACTTGTGTTTTACTAACGTTTGCAAGAGAGTTTCAACAGTTGTAGGACCACTTTCGAATGGTGAGCTACTTTGTACTTGTTTTTTTGCAAGTAGTTGAAGTAGCATCGAACCAAGTGTTGGACTCTGAACTTGTCGTTAAGAGAGTTTCAACAGTTGTAGGAGTAATTTCGAATGGTGAGCTACTTTGTACTTTCTCGTTCGCAAGTTGCTGAAGCGGCCTCGAACCAAGTGTTGGACTCCGAACTTGTCGTTAAGAAAGTTTCAACATTTCGAATGGTGAGCTACTTTGTACTTGCTCGTTCACAAGTAGATAAAGCGGCCTCGAACCAAGTATTGGACTTCGAACTTGTCGTTAAGAGAGTTTCAATAGTTGCAGGAGCAATTTCGAATGGTGAGCTACTTTGTACTTTCTCATTCGTAAGTAGGTAAAGCGGCGTCGAACCAAGTGTTGGACTCCGAACATGTCACTAAGAGAGTTTCAACAGTTGTAGGAGCAATTTTGAATGGTGAGCTACTTTGTAGTTTCTCATTTGCAAGTAGCTAAAGTGGCATCGAACCAAGTGTTGGACTCCGAACTTGTCGTTAAATGAGTTTTAATAGTTGTGGGAGCAATTCTGAATGGTGAGCTACTTTGTACTTGCACGTTCGCAAGTAGCTAAAGTGGCTTCGAACCAAGTGTTGGACTCCAAACTTTTCGTTAAAAGAGTTTCAACAGTTGTGGGAGCAATTCTGAATGGTGAGCTACTTTGTACTTGCTCCTTCGCAAGTAGCTAAAGTAGCATCGAACCAAGTGTTGGACTCCTAACTTATCATTAAAAGAGTTTCAACCGTTATGGGAGCAATTCCCGAATGGTGAGCAACTTTTTACTTGCTTGTTCGCAAGTAGCTAAAGTGGCTTCAAACCAAGTGTTGGACTCCGAACTTGTCGTTAAAAGAGTTTCAACAGTTGTGACAGCAATTCCAAATGGTGAGCTACTTTGTACTTGCTCGTTGCAAGTAGCAAAAGTGGCTTCGAACCAAGTGTTGGACTCTTAACTTGTTGTTTAAGAGAAGTTTTTGTACGCTTCAAGGTAAGACAACCAGAACATTTAGACAAGAAAAGTTCTAGAAAGTAAATCGCTTTTTATTAAGGATGACTAAGTGGCTGCTTCTTAGTTGCAAGCCATTATTACGATTTAAAAAATTAATTGAATAGGAAGAAACTTTAGAAATGCTTCAAGAACGCTCTAGGAGTTGAAATTGCTTGGAGCGGTGTTCAAACACCATCTTGGTATTTTAACAAGTGTTCCGCATTCCATGTCCTTGACATTCTCTTGCCCCCGGGCCTTCAGGTTGATAAGCGCCAGGCCGGACAACTTTCCCAATTGGGCGCTAGCTTGCCTTTCTTGCTTGGAAAAGAAATTGATAGCATTCTGAGCACCAAATCTCCTTCTTTGAGATTAGTAGGGCGGACTCTCTTGTTGTAGGATTGCTCAACCGCACGTCGATAAATTTCATGCCGGATGGAGGATCTCTCCCGAATCTGATCGATAAGGTCCAAGTTGCTGCAAAGCCCATTCGCATTTTGTTCTTTGTTGTAGGCAATCAAGCGGGGCGAAGGTAGTCCGACTTCTAATGGGATGACGACTTCGGAGCCGTAAGTGAGGTTGAAAGGGAATTCTCCGGTCGGGATCCTCTTTGTAGTGTGATAGCTCCATAGCACATTGGGGAGTTATTCGACCCATAATCCCTTGGTAGACCTGACCAGTCTCTTTTTTTGACCGGAGAGAATTTGCCGATTGGCGTTCTCTACTTGGCCGTTGGATTGCGGGTGGGATATTGAGGAGAACCGTTGCTGGATACCAAGGCCCGCACAAAAATTGCGAAAGGCCGCCCCTATGAATTGGGTCCCATTGTCCGTTACAAGGATTCGAGGTACACCGAACCTACAGACAATGTTCTTTCAAAAGAATCTCTGGACCCTGCTCTCAGTGATTGTTGCTAGGGGCTCGGCCTCGATCCACTTGGAAAAGTAGTCAATTCCAATGATAAGGAACTTCGGCTGGCCCGGAGCTGGATGGAACGGCCCGAGCAAGTCCATCCCCCACATTGAAAAAGGGGTCGGACTGGATAAGGAGGAGAGCTGGGCTTGTGGTAAGCGGTGAATTGTTGAGAACTTTTGGCATGGGGCGCATTAGCGAACGTGCTGTTCGGCATCACTGAGGAGTGTGGGCCAGAAGTATCCATAATTCAGGATTTTGCAGGCGAAGGACCTTGCTTCCAAATGCGCGCCACACATCCCTTCATGGACCTCCTTTAGAGCACACTGGGCTTCCTCGGGAGAGAAGCATATCAAGTAGGGTCTGCCATCCACTTGAGTGTGAGAGCGTTTGTACATAACCCCTTTGATGAGCCTGTACAACTAGACTCTGGTTCTGATTTTTCGAGCCTCTTTGGGGTCTGTAGAGAGGACGCCATTTTTGAGAAATTCGAGGAAGGACCTCATCCAATTCTCCCCGAGTTCTAGGGGCAGCGTCTCCATCAGTTTAGGATCATCTTCCTCGACGCTCAGCCTCATGAGGAATTCTATCAAGACGGTTTGTTCTAGACCCTGAAGGGAAGAGGAGGCCTGTAACCCCCATTCCCGCTAATAAGTATTTTTCATGTATTTTCTATATCTTGATTAATTATTTAAAAATCTATTTTTGTGCTAAATTTGTCCGAATCTTCTATTAAAGTATTTTCTAATAGAAAATTTTACTCATTTTGAATAATGGTGTAGTTTAATCTTACTTCCCATTTCATATCGATCAACTATTTATATTTGAGCCTAAATCTAATATATTATTAATATTGGATTATTTTAATGAAATTGTTAAATCCGAATATTATTTTGTTATATGATATTATTATTTTTATAACTATAATAATTAATTCTTATATCTTGATTAATCTATTTAATATCTATCTATTGTATTATTTTATTATTTTATTTGTTCTGATTTTCCTAGTGAATTTCAATCTATTTTCAAGCCAAATGATATTCTTTTGCATTTATGGTATTCATCTATCTAATTGGATTTAAATTTTCATTCATGAACTATTTTCTCTTTTTGTTCGGCCTTCTATCTTGTGAATTTCAATAAATTGGATTGTGATTATTTTATTTGAACTGTGTTGTCTTCAAACCCATCTCCTGTTAAACCCTAAAACCCAATTTCGATTGTTCTTGACCCAAAACTGCTATTATTGGATCCTAAACCACTAATCCAAAACCCTAATTGTACCCTATAAATACAAATCTATTGCAAACCCTAAAAATTGCACACAATTGAAACTCTAGAGCCACATATTCTCTCTCTTATTCCTCTCTCCCCGACTGAAATCCCGCCCAAACACTAAACCCACTACTGTTCATCTTCTCCACCACCTTCTTCGGCCATCCCCCGGTGCGACCTTAACCCCGTCGACCTCCCAATCGCTAACGCCAACCCCTCCGCCCTCTCCCTTCGACGGCCACACAACAGAACCCCCACACCCGAAACCCCCTGTCTTTCCCCTTTCCTTCGACGATCAAACCAAGCATAGCACCGCCCTGTGCTTTGCCACCTGTCGACGCCCTCACCGTCGACTGTCGATGATGCCATCGCCGTCCGCCGCTTGTGCCCTCTCTCTCCTTCTACTGTTGTAGTTGTTGTCTTGTGTTGCTGTTGAATTTTATTACGTATATTGCACGTGTTATTTTGTATGTTCCTGGGTTCGTTGCTTCGGGATCCTTATCACGTTATTCTTGGTATTCATTTTCACCATTAATAAGGCAACTCACTTTCCCCTTGAATTGTACATTGTATCAAATTCAGGTTTGATTGAAATTCTTGCAAGTATATCATATTCGTTATCGTATCATTATATTGATTATCTTTGTTAGGTCTACTGAGGGTTTACACGAGCTTCCAATATTCTTGACATCGTGCCACTTTTGACTCCAAAGAATGACTCTTTCATGCATCTATGTAGAATTGATAATAGCGTTACACATATAGTCACGACACAATGAATTTATTAAAGAAAGAATTGCTAGGTCGTATGTTTGATTGATTGATTGTTGTTTGGTTGATGTTTAATTAATGCATGTATGTGTTCTTAATTTTATTGATTATGAATCATGTTGATTATAAAGTTCATTGACAAATACAATCGATACCCATCATGTTTAATTAAATTATTTCATGAAAAATACCCTGAAACCTGTATCTTGCTTGCTGGCTGGATGTTGTCTACTATTTTTAACCCAGCAAATGATATTAAAATAAATTACTTTTTGAATAATAATTGTACCCATATCTTTCTAGTTTTCAGAACATCTTGAATTTTTGAATTCCGAGTTGTGTAGCAAAAGTTATGTTCGTTTTACTACAGCTGTGTTTTTATCTCCATATTTTCAGTTTCTTGTATCTTTCATGTTTAAACTATTAAAAGGTCGATCAAATGATAAAATTTTGCTCTGATATTTTTCAGATTGTCACTTAACATCTTTAGGAGTCTAATAAATATTTTTAATGAATTTATTATCTAGTTTTTGCTCATTCAAAAATAAAATAACCTGATGTCGATTTTCTGCCTGAACATATAATCTGTAAAGAACAATGTGTTTGACCTACCTACTTTGGTCGAATTTTGAACTTTAAATATGCGTTGGAACCGTATGGAAGTATTGTTTTCATCATTTTTGACGATTTCAGTTTTGGAGTTTTAAAACATCGGAAAATTACATTTTTGTAAAGACTACTCTTGCTGTCCAAAATTTTATATTCCAGATTTTAATAGATTAATTGTTCTATATCGTAGTATTGCATAAATTAAAGTGTGTATGTTGCATTGCATGATACTAATGTCCCATTATCATCATTTTAATTGTCCTATCTAAGTTATCGTCTTATTGCTTTCCTATTGATACTATTGTTCATCTCATATCTAAAATTGCATATTGTATTGTTGTATTAATAAAATAATTAACAAGCCGGGGTTTAAGGGTTTACTTTTGTAGTGGACAATATAAGGACTGTACTCGGAGGAGGGGTCCGTGTTTCCCTATTTATTGGTCTATCGATCTATCAGCCTATCGGTCATCAGTTGATTGTAGATTACTAAATACAGTGTCTCAATTGATTTGGTCATCGGTCATTAATTATCGGTCATTATTGAATGTTGTTGCCGAGTACATGAACTATAAAATCCACTACTAAGTCTAAACGTAACTTGTTTGTATGTAGCAACCATTTGGTAAATGAATGGGATGCATAAAGTGCTACATTAGTTAGGATTAAAATGATTAACAGACTTAAGGATTGACACCACATCAACATTGCATTTTGTACATTATTGTTCCTATTGATATCAAATATTGGTCAGGTGTTATTGTTATTGATCATTGAATACGTTATCGAGTATTGAATCATTGTTTACAACTATTGCATCGTTTATCATAATATTTATTATTGCTATTGTTCCTTATTATTAATTCCTATTGATCCATTGAATTCATTGTTATATCGTAATTCCATTGTTTCTTGCTTTCTCTACTTGGTGTAAGGACAATTTTTTCTCCCCTTTTTAGATGAAGTATTTACAGGTGTTGAGGGAGAATTACCTGATGGATTGGGAAAACAATATTGGTTAAGGAATTGATAGCATCGCTGCTTATCACAATATTGCTTCATACCGACCAGCCGCTCAAACAAGTCTCATGTTGTGTCTCCTCAACGATTCAGCAATAAGTATTTAATAACTATGAAGGAATTGAATCACTGGTATCGTCAGACTTCTCATGGTTGATCAGTTCCAGGAGTTGACCTGCAAACAAATCATAAGAAGTTAATTTGACAGATTCAGGCCTTTAAATCGAGGAGTTACAAGTTAAAATATGCATTAATTGGTTACAAATTTAGTAGAAGACTCACTTTGTTTTGGATGGGGTTGAAACTGGATCAGGGTATCTTTTTAAACTGGATCGGGGTATCTTTTGGATGGGCTTCCTAGTTCTGCTGGTGTCTCTTATTTGATTTTCCGAGACAAGAATTGACAAATCTTTCACTGACTGTAGCCTTCTAGCTCCTTTGTTAACGAAGGTACGATCTCTCTCACTGTTAGGAGCATTCGAAGAGCTGAGTAAAACCAGAACCAATATCATTCTTAGAAATTTTAGAGAGGCTAATTAACTGATTAAGTAATGAGGTTATTGTGATTATTCAAGATTTGGAGAATGCGAATGATGGGTTTTTAACTAGTGATTTGTTAGTTAATTTCTGAAAAAGAAGCAGTTGAACATGTGATGCATCTTTGACTGCCAAAAAACTTAACTTAAACCGTCGCATGGTATCAAATCACGTGATAATAGAAAAAGAAAGTGTGGGCCTGAGCCTACTAATTGTGGTGAAGTATTTGTCGAGCCTGGTCACCTCATGGTGGGGATTTTGTGTATGGAATTGTTTGTGCATGATAAAGCAAAGAATTCATTATCGTGGTTTTGAGGGGTATGCTTGTGAGATTGTATCTCACTCGTTTGTTTTCCTTTTCTTGGGTTGTTTTATTAAATACTTATTAATAGAACACGGTGTTTTTACCTCAGCGATTCGTTCCTGCTCCCAGCGATTCAGTCTCATGTTGTGTCTCCTCAACACATCAAAGGCCTCTTGAAGATCGAAAACATGATCCGATTTGCTGAAGCTCTTTATCAACATGTCATCTATGTAGACTTCCATGTTCCGATCGATCTATTCTTTGAAGACCTTGTTAACAAGGTCCTGATAGGTGGCACTGGCATTCTTGAGCCCGAAGGGCATGACCTGGTAGCAATATAGATCCTGGTCGGTTATGAAAGAGGTCTTCGGAATATCTGGGGGGAACATCCTGATCTGGTTGTACCCGAAAAATGCATCTATGAAACTTAAGAGTTTGTAGTCTGAGGTTGCATCAATCAGGGATCAATGCTGGGGAGCGGGAACGAATCCTTCGGGCAAGCTTTGTTCAGATCCGTGAAATCAATGCAAATTCTCCACCTCCCGTTAGTTTTTTTGACCATCACAATATTGGACAGCCATTCGGGATAGTTGACCTTATGTATGAACCGGGCATTCAAGAGTTTCTCCACCTCTTCTTTAATTTCCTGCTGGCGTTCGGGAGCAAATTTGCGTCGCTTTTGCTGAACAGGTTTGGCCCCAGAAGCAACGTTAAGGTGATACATGAGAAGCTCTTCGGATATTCCAGGCATATTGGTCGCAGTCCACGCGAATAGATCGCGATTTCCCCTCAAACACTGGATAATGTCAGTTTTGACGGGAGGGGCAAGGACCTTACTAACTTGGAATGTCCTGGTCGGGTCTCCTTCTGAGAAGGCTATTTCCTTCAACTCGTCGACCGGCTCGAGATGGCTTGACTACTCCCTTGGGGGAGTTTAAGGGCTTCAAGGGAGAAGACCAACCCTCCAACCAAAGTCATATAACATTTGTGAGCTGTCTCCTGGCTCCCCCTCACTTCTCCCACTCCTGCTGTGGTAGGGAACTTCATCTTCAGGTGGTAGGCTAAGGGTATAGCCTGGAGAGTAGCTAGGCCGAGTCGTCCCAGAATGACATTGTAAGCCGCCTTCACATCCACCACCATGAAATCCAACGGCTCGGTTCAGGTGGTCGGGGTTTTGCCAGCGGTTACGTCTAAAGTGTGACTCGATCGTCACTGGCACCCCAGAAAACCCGTGGAGAGTATAGCCGGCAGGCTTGAGTCGATGTCTGGACAGCTTAAGACCCTGGAAGGCTTCTAGAAAAAAGATATTGACCAAACTGTCGTTTTTGACCGGGACTCGGCGTAAATCAAAGTTGGCCATATGAAGGTTGATTACAAGGGCATCACAATGGAGCGTTCGGACACCTTCGAAATCCTTGTCTAAAAAGGTAACAGGGACTCCAAGGCCCTTGGGGGGAGGATGGTTCTGCATGGAGTTCACCTTTCGGACGAAGGCTTTTCGGGAGGAGTTCGAATCTCCCCCATTAGGCCTCCGTGTATGAGATGTAGAATAGCTTCTGCTTCAAAATATGTGGTCTCGGTGTGCCGCTCAATTCGCTTATTAGCCCCCCTGGAGGGCAGAGGAGGATCTGCCATGTCCTTTCTTACGAACTAGGAAAGTTGTCCTCTCTGAATAAGGGCCTATATCTCGTCTTTTAAGGCCCGACAGTCATCCGTGTCGTGGCCGTGGTCCCTGTGGAAGCGGCACAACTTGTCCATGTTTCTCTTCTTGCCTGGTGTATACATCTTCGGAGGTGGTGGGAGGAGACCTTCTTTCCCGACCTCCATCAGGATGGCTGAGACACTGGCGTTATGAGGAGTGAACTTCTCAAAACGGGAAAGAGGCCGACGCTGGCCACCATTGTCTTTCTGGATCTTCTTAGCTCCTTCATCTTCAGCGCTCTTCCATTTCTGCCTGGACATGAGCTCCTTCTGCCCAGGTGGGTGGAGGGCCTCTTCTGCCCTAATGTATTTCTCGCAACTCAGCAGGAGTTCCGAGAAGTCTCGAGGGGGATTCTTAGTGAGAGACGCCCTGAGGTCGGCATTAGTGACGTTGGATTGGAAGGTAGCCGAGGCTACCGACTGGTCTAGGTAGGTGATGGACCGGGCCTCGGCAGTGAAACGCTTAACATAGTCCCTCAGCCGCTCACCCTTCCTTTGATTGAGTAACAGAAAATAGGTGCTCATTTTTTAGCGCGACGGCTACTCACGAAATGAGTAAGGAAGAGCCCTTCAAACTGATTGAAGGAGAAGACGGAGGTCGGGGCAAGTCGTGAGTACCATTCTCTTGCTGGCCCCTTCAGCGTAGTCAGGAAGGTTTTGCAAAGGAGTGCGTCCGACGGCTGGTAGATCATCATGAGAGTTTTAAGACACTCGGTGTGATCAGCGGGGTCTGACTCCCCGTTGTATTACTGAAAGTGAGAGGGGATTGATGTTCTTTGGAACCGGTGCTTCCATGTTGGTTCGGGAGAATGGAGGCCTGCTTGGGCGGAAATTCCTCGCCTGTTGTTCCTTTTCTCTATTATGTTTGCCAAGGGCCTTTCCATCTCGTGGAAACGGTGATAGACTGAGTCTTCCCTCCGGTCATATCTTGCTGATCCCCAGGACTCATCCTCATGGGGAATAGAACTAGGAGTGCGATGGGGATAGCTTGGGGCAGGTTAAGGACTGGGAGCCCGTTGATCGTGGTTAGGATCAATGATGAGGACCCGCAGAACGACATCTTGAAACTGCTGGAACTATGCCCTTGTGACAGGTGCCTCCTGATCTCGGTGGTCCCCGGACCAACCGGTCGGGGTGCAGCTCCTCCTCTGACGGCGCGGGGGTGACTCCCTCCGCCTCCTGGGAGAGTTAGATCTTCCCCAGTCTGGTCTACGAGTGGATCGGGCTCTTGGGGACCAACTCGCTGGACCCCTTTGATGTTCATGGCAGGGAATCCCGTCATGGGTCCGCCTATCATCCAAGCGGGTCCAAAGATCTATCCCATGCTGCCGGATGATAATAACATGTCAGAGATCCTTCAGAGTTAGAGGACTGTGAGAGGCTGCCTTTGGCGAATTGGGTGGGAGGGTCTCGTGGCAGCCCCATGAGGCCCTTGAGGAGCCTGTTGGGGCTGAGGTTGCTAAGGAAGGGACTGTCCAGGCTGTAGTTGCTGGATGGGTTGAGGGAGAGGCTGTCCAGGCTACAGTTGCTGGATTTGCTGGACGGGATGAGGGAGGACCTCCTGAAGTGGAGAAGAAGGAGCGGGAGTAGCTTTGCAGTTGGAGACCGTCGCCTTCCCCTTCTTTGGAGGCATAGCTTGGAACTACTTTCGCAATGAAATATGGTCGGATTGCTTTTCTCTTCCTACAAACGGCGCCAATCTGTTGCTGCTGATTTTGGTGTGGGAGCAAATAGATGAATTTGTAGATTCTTTTAGGAAACGAATAAGCGAACCTGTTGACTTTCACCGGCATTTTACTGGTTTCTCGCCGCTGCCGTGAACCTGCAAGAAATTCGATACACCAAGATGGATTCCGGCAACGAACCCTCCGACGCTTTTTTTAGTAATCAGGAAGATTATGAAAGAGCTTTATAGGGAAAAAGGTTGATTACCTTGTTACGATGGGGGGAGAGGGGTATTTATAGTCGCCTGAAGAGACAGTTTAAGGATAAGGATTTATCCCTATGTCCCGGTGTTTTTGGATAAGATGGAGAGTTTAAACTCGTTTCGTGATAAGTAAGGCGGTTTAAGCTGCCTCTTAGAGATAATCACGAATTTGAATTACTCTCTATCTCTCTGGATTGGTTCGTAATGGGTTGCTACCCATAACCAATAGCGCATATCTGTTTTTGGGTTATTGGGCTTTGGAGAATGAGCCAGTTCCTATTTTAGACCCGTTTGTAGGTGAAATTATCATTTTACCCCTGAGAGCTTTATGATTCGTGCCCAATTTGAACGGTCCCAAAATAATCCTATTTTTAGCCATATCATTCTCCTTCTCCTTGGCTTCTCTTCTTCTAAATCAGTAGCTAGGGTGTAGAGAGGTCTCTCTTTCTCTCTTTGTTTCTGCTCTTGAATTGTGGAAGAGGTAAGAAATTAGATGAGTGAATGGGATGAGAGGGAGAGTGATAAAAAGTGATATAGGGTGAGAGGGGGCTATTTTTTATGGGATTTTGATTGAAATGGCTGGTGGATACTGTAATATCCCAAACGGATATTATATATATATAATTATTATTTTTGAAATTAAAATATTTTAATTGGAAATTACTCGGTTTTTCAAATAAAAAGTTACCTTGGACATATATACTAATAAGTATATACAGGTATTGTATCAATTTTGGACACTTGAACAAAATCTTGAAAAATGCATTTTTGAGAAAAACGTCTGGAAAATACCGGGCAGATATAAAAAAATTATTATTTTATTTTTATTTTCAGAATTGAAATATTTTTGATGGACATCACCCAGTTTTGTTAATAAACATTATATACAAACAGATACTAGTCTGTATATATCAGTTTTGTACCAAATTGATACTGAAATCTTCCGAGCCAGTAATAAAATTATTTTATTTTATTTTCCGAATTAAATTATTTCTGTACTGATTTGTTCGTTTTCACGAACGAAAATTATCTATATAATCAAATTCATGCACGGATTTGAATCGCGTCGGTTTTGGGCGTTTATACAAATCGTGTAGTATGTGATTTGACGAATTTTATTTTATATTTTGATCCATCATGATGAGATGGAGGGTTAGAGGGAGTTTGGGGGTTGATCGTAACACAAAAATTGCATTTAGAACCTCCAATTGTTTAAGCCGTGAGAACAATGACACTTGGATGTCTTCCTCACCACAAACATTAACCCTTTGTGTTATAAAAACACCCTCCTCACACCTCCCCTTCCATTTTTGATCGGCCCCTTCCTCTCCTAGGGTTAGAAACCCTTTTGTGTGTGTGTGTGTTCTCATCCCAAATCTCATCTCACTCAATCCCTTCTTCTACTTCTTGTTTACTAAGTTTTAGTTAAGAAAAAATGAAAAGAAAGGAAAAGAAAGAGAGGATCAAAAGAGAGAGAAAAAAAAGAGCGTTTTCATGGGTTCATTTCTTCATGGTGGAGTTCTTAAGGTGCAAGAACAAGGAGCAAGGAGGAGGAAGCAAGCTAGTCCTTCTAACCAAGTTTAAGGTGGGGGTTTCTCATATCATGTTTTTTTAGCTATTAGGATTATTATGGTTGTTGTATGTTGTTGTATGGAACCCATTTCATGTACGTATAAAGTAGAATAAAGTGTATGCAAAGTTTGAAGTGATAGAACACAACACAGATCGAAAAAGATTCGATTTTTGTGGTTGTGGAGTTGATTTTAGTTAACAATGTTCAAAGATGAATCTGGACCCGAAATTTATGTGGGAGGTTCTCCTAGGTGTTATTAGTATTCTAGAATATTTTAGGGATTTTTTGGAGTATTTTTAATAGGTGAAACAAGCCATTTCCCCAAAGCAGCGAGTATTGAGCCAAAACAGTGGACTCACTGTTTTGGGGATTGTGTCGCAGTATGTTTGGGGGGCTGGAAAGTGGGCTTCCTTACAGAATTAGAGGTAGAGATCCTATAGAGAAGTTCTATTAAACATTCTCCCCTTTCTGAATTGACCTCTCGCGTTGAATTCCGTTAAGAAACACAAAAGTTATGGTCGTTGCAAAAACAGGGCAGCAACTTAACTGAGTTGCTCACTGTTTTGGTTGATTGTTGTTTTTGAGCCTCTTAGCGGCTGAATCTGAGGTATAGACCCATTGGAGAAGTTGCATTAGACATTCTCCCCTTTCCGAATTGGCCTCTCGGGCTAAATTTCGATAAGCAGAGTAGGAGTTATGACCTTTGGAAAATACAGCAAAAAGCTATCTGACTGGGTAGCTACTGTTTTGACTCATTGAGGATTTTGAGGGTCTTAACGGTTGAATCTGAGGTATAGCCCCATTAGATAAATTGTAGTATACATCCTCTCCTTTCCGAATTGGACTCCCAGACAATATTCTAATAAGCGGAGTGGGAGTTATGCCCTTTGCAAAATACAGCAATTAGCTCGCTAAACTATGTTCTTGCTGTTTAACTTCTTGGTCATTTTTGAGGATCTTGCTTGATGAATCTGAGGAGCCGACCCATTAGAGAAATTTTAGTAGACGTTCTCCCCTTTCTGAATTGGCCTCTCGGGCTAGATTCCGACTAGTGGAGTAGAAGTTATGGGCTTTGAAAGGTTCAGTTTTTCTTAGTTAAGTCGGCTGCTTTTGTTACCAATTGTGTTCGATGGGTAGAAACTTCGATTTCCTTAGGGAATCTGAGCAACTGATCAACTGGAAAGTTTTAGTAGATGTTCCCACCTTTTCAAATTGTCCAGTTTTGTTAGATTCCGATAAGTGGAGCAAAAGTTACAAGCTACGGAAGTTTCAACTTTATGATGAAAATCGGTAGTTTGGTAACTGTTTGCGTATGTTCGACGGGTAGGAATTTGGATTTCCTTGCGGAATCTAAGCGACTGGTCAACTGGGAAGTTTGAGTAGATGTTCCTACCTTTTCAAATTGTCCAGTTTTGTTAGGTTCCGATAAGTGGAGCAAAAGTTACAGGCTACGAAAGTTTCAACTTTTTGACGAAAATCGGTAGTTTAGTACCTGTTTGCGTATGTTCGACGGGCAGGAATTTGAATTTTCTTACGCAATCTGAGCAACTGGTCAACTTGAAATTTTTAGTAGATGTTCCCACATTTTCAAACGGCCCAGTTTTGTTAGATTTCGATAAGTGGAGCAAATGTTACAAGCTACGGAAATTTCGACCTTTTGTTGAAAATCGGTAGTTTGGTAACTGTTTGCCTATGTTTGGCGGGTACGAATTTGGATTTTCTTACGGAATCTAAGCAACTGGTCAACTGGAAAGTTTTAGTATATGTTCCCACCTTTTCAAATTGCCCAGTTTCGTTAGATTCCAACGAGTAGAGTGAAAGTTACCAGCTTGCAATGTTTCAGCTTTTTATTGAAAATCTGCAGTTGGGTAAACTGTTTGCATGTGTTTGATGGATCAGATTTTGGAATCCTTACAGAATCTGAGATAGTGTTCCACTAGAGAGTTGTGGTAGATAAACCTATCTTTTGAAAAAGTATATGTTAAAATATGATAAGCGTTGCACTGGTTGCTTCTAGGCTGTCGGAAGGCTTTTATGTTGTTTTTGGGCTTCTCATTGCTAGAATGCCTATTTTAGACTGTTCGTAGATTCTTCTATTGCTTCTAATTGTAGAAGATAAGGTTTACTAGAAGCACGTTTGGTTGCTTCTAGGTTGATTACCTATATGGTTGTCTTTAGGTGTGGTTTTGCTCATACGCGGCTCGACTAGCCCGTATGTAGCTGTGGTCTCATACATAGGTTATTTGGCTCGTATGTATGTTGTTGTCTCATAAGTGGCTCGCTTGGCCCGTATGTAACTGTTGGTCTCATACGTAGCTTATTTGGCTCGTATTTAGGTTGTTGTCTCATAAGCGGCTCGACTGGCCCATATGTAGCTTTTGGTCTCATACGTAGCTTATTTAGCACGTATGTATGTTATTGTCTCGTACGAAGCTCATTGGGCTCGTATGTAGATATTGTCTTGAATCGGTAGGGTGTGAGTGGATCCAAGGAGATCTTGTTAAGTCTAGATTAAGATTTGGTTAATGGCGTCGCCAAATTGTTACTCTCTAGAAGAGGGACACGTACGGTGCTTTTTCCTGTCAAGTTGGAAGCACAGTGCATGCCTCACTTGTTAGGTTAGAAGAGGGACACGTACGGTATTTTTTCATGTTAAGTTGGAAGCACAGTGCATGCCTCGCTTGTTTGGTTAGAAGAGGGACACGTACGGTATTTTTTCATGTCAAGTTGGATGCACAGTGCATGCCTCCTTTGTTAGGTTAGAAGAGGGATATGTACGGTACTTTTTCATGTCAAGTTGGATGCACAGTGCATGTCTCGCTTGTTTAGTTAGAAGAGGGACACGTACAGTATTTTTTCATGTCAAGTTGGAAGTACAGTGCATGCCTCGCTTGTTTGGTTAGAAGTGTGAAATGTACGGTGCTTTTTCATATCAAGTTGGAAGTACAGTGCATGTCTCGCTTGTTTAGTTAGAAGAGGGATACGTATGGTGCTTTTTTATGTCAAGTTGGAAGCATAGTGCATGTCTCGCTTGTTTGGTTAGAAGAGGGACACGTACAGTGCTTTTTCATGCCAAGTTGGAAGCACAGTGGCATGTCTCGCTTGTTGGTTAGGGTAGTAATAGTTACTTAACCATTTTTATCTATAAATTGCCAAAGGGTGAGAGTTGGTGTTAGGGGTGATACCTTATAATCCAACCTGTCGTATAGGCTGACACTAGGTAGGTGTTATCGGGATGTATTCCCCTGTCAAAGGGATACGGGCGATGCTTTTTCATGACAAGTTGGGAGCACGGGTTCCGTATCTTGATTGTTAATTCCTGAATGTGCCATGATAAGAACGAGAGGGTTTCCTAGGGAAATAGACCCTACGATCCCGGTAGTTTCTATGACTTTTCATGACCAATTGAGGGCACGGAAGAAGGTTGACAAGTATCTTGTAGTTCGTGTTGTCTTTTGAGTGAGGTCCGGTACGTCGGTAATAGTTGCCAGTCATGTAGTATTATGTCAGGAACAAGATGGGTTCAAAAGTAGAATTCATGGCGTGGGTTCAAATCCCTATATATGAAGAAATGGCTTGAGATGGGGCGTATGTAGTATGGGTTGCATACTGTTCCGGAGACTTGCTTGCATTAGTATAACTGCATCATTGCGTTGGTTAATTTCGCATTAGAGTCTAAGTCATAGCATACACTGACACATCAAATATATATACACGTTTCTCTTTTTATTAATCTGTTTGCTTTAGTTGAGATCCGCTGCTAGTTATCAGCCTTAAAGCGTCAGTGAATACTGACATCCCCACTTCAATAGGTACTGGATTGTGGAAATACAAGTATTGGATTGCCGAAGTACAGGTATTGGATTGCAGAAGTACAGGTACAAGTTTCAAGAGGACTCAAGGCGAGAGAGCAAGGAGTCAATTTCATTAGAGTTTCCGCTGTAAATTATTTATTTGTTGGAAAGCATCCAAGTGGAATACCAAGTGTTGTTCCTTATTCATTATACTCTGATGTAATATGTTGAAAGATGTAACACTTGGGATTGTAAAGGTATTATTGTAACACAGTTGTAATGTATTGCAATTTTGTAACATTCGGATTTGTAATATATTATGTTGAATTAAAAGTTTTAAATTTTCCTGTATTTCTGTGTATTGTGACTAATTGAAGAAAAGATTCTGGCTTATGTCACAGTTTCCCAGTTATCGAAATCGGAGCGTTATAGAGTGATATCAGAGCCGACTTCAATTTACAGTCCAACACAGTAAGAAAATTAAACTTGGATGCCTTTTAGGAGTCGGGTTTTAGCTAGTTTTAGATAATTATAATTCATATTAGTTTTTTTTCAACTTATGTTTTATAATTTTTCTATATGTGGACTAACTACAGTATATGTGTTACCATCCTTAAAACACATGAATGGTGTTCGAGGATATCCTAACCGAGGATGTGTTGATCGAAGAGAGTTGAGGTGGGTACGGAAGGTGACTCTAGATTTGGTTTGTTTAAATACACCATCTGGAGCGTCAGCTTCGAGCAAAATACAGGAGAGAATCCTAGAAGTCTGAAGTGACGTTCGTAGGCCATGTCCTCATCTCAGGAGGAAGTGGCTACCGAACTACAAAAGATCGAGATAAATGAAGAGTTGGCCTCAGCCAAAGACCGTGAAGGAAGTAAGAAGCAAGATGATGAGATCAGGCAAGCCAGTATTGAAGCGATTCTCAAGTTGGAGCTCAGTTTTGGCACGATTGAAGCCACAACAGAGTCTAAGTGAGTAAGTCAGAAGGCTTAGGCAGGATATGCAGGGAATGAAGAACTGAAATGGCAAGTTGATGAAGGAAAATATCAGAATCTCGATATGGACTTCATCACAGGATTCCCCAATGTTCGAAAATGTGTGACTCAAGTTGGGTTATTAGGGATCCGATTGACAATGTTTGCACATTTTTCTTTCGATAAAGATGACTTAGTCGCTAAAGAAATTAGCAGATGTCCATATTGAAGGCGTAAGGAAGCAACATGGAGCACCAGCGCCAGTAGTTCTGACCAAGATTCGAGAGTTACGTCTCAACTTCGGCAGATTCTTCAAGCAGCTTTGGGATCAAGGTTGGGTTCTTTGAAGAACCAGTTCGTGGATGAGTCAGTTGGGAACCGAAAAGCCGTATAAGTTTTCTTTCCTCAAGTTATTTAGTGTATGAATGTTTGTCTGTTTTCCTAACTTAACGTAGTTCTGAGGACAGAACTATTCTAAGGAGGGAGTATTGTAATATCCCAGACGGATATTATATTTATATAATTATTATTTTTGAAATTAAAATATTTTAATTGGAAATTACCCGGTTTTTCAAATAAAAAGTTCCCTTGACATATATACTAATAAGTATATACAGGTATTGTATCAGTTTTGTACACTTATACAAAATCTTGAAAAATGCGTTTTTGAGAAATAACGTCTGAAAATACCGGGCAAATATAAAAAAATTATTATTTTATTTTTATTTTCAGAATTGAAATATTTTTGGTGGACATCACCCAGTTTTGTAAATAAACATTATATATATACAGATACTAGTCTGTATATATCAGTTTTGTACCAAATTGATACTGGAATCTTCCGAGCCAGTAATAAAAAAAAATTATTTTATTTCCCGAAATTAAACTATTTTTGTACTGATTTGTTCGTTTTCACGAACGGAAATTATCTGTATAATCAGATTCATGCACGGATTTGAATCGCATTAGTTTCGGGCGTTTATACAAATCGTGTAGTATGTGATTTGACAAATTCAATTTTATATTTTCATCCATCATGATGAGATGGAGGGTTAGAGGGAGTTTGGGGGTTGATCGTAACACAAAAATTGCATTTAGAACCTCCACTTGATTAAGCCGTGAGAACTAGACACTTGGATGTCTTCCTCACCACAAAAATTAACCATGTGTTATAAAAACACCCCCTCAAACCTCCCCTTCCATTTTTGGCCTGGCCCCTTCCTCTCCTAGGGTTAGAAACCCTTTTGTGTGTGCGTGTGTGTTCTCATCCCAAATCTCATCTCACTCAATCCCTTCTTCTACTTCTTGTTTACTAAGTTTTAGTTAAGAAAAATGGAAAAGGAAGGAAAAGAGAGGATCAAAAGAGAAAGAAAAAAAAAATAGAGTTTTTCATGGGTTCATTTCTTCATGGTGGAGTTCTTAATGTGCAAGAACAAGGAGCAAGGATGAGGAAGCAAGCTAGTCCTTCCAACAAAGTTTAAGGTGGGGGTTTCTCATCTCATGTTTTTTTAGCTATTAGGGTTATTATGGTTGTTGTATGTTGTTTAATGAAACCCATTCATGTACGTATAAAGTAGAATAAAGTGTATGCAAAGTTTGAAGTGATAGAACACAAAATAGAACGAAAAAAATTCAATTTTTGTGGTTGTGGAGTTGATTTTAATTAACTATGTTAATAGAGTAATCTTGACCCGAAATTTATGTGGGGGGTTCTCCTAGGTGTTATTAGTATGCTAGAATTTCTTAGGAATTTTTCAGAGTAGTTTTGATAGGTGAACAAGCCGTTTTCCCAAAACAGCGAGTATTGAGCCAAAACAGTGGACTCACTGTTTTGGGGATTGTGTCGCAGTATGTTCGGGGGGCTGGAAAGTGGTCTTCCTTACAGAATTAGAGGTAGAGACACTGTAGAGAAGTTGTAATACACATTCTCCCCTTTCCGAATTGACCTCTCATGTTAAATTCCGTTAAGAAACGCAAAAGTTATGGTCGTTGCAAAAACAGGGCAGCAACTTGACTGAGTTGCTCACTATTTTTGTTGATTGCTGTTTTTGAACCTCTTAATGGCCGAATCTGAGGTAGAGACCCATTGGAGACGTTGTAGTAGACATTCTTCCCTTTCCAAATTGGCCTCTCGGGCTAAATTCCGATAAGTGGAGTAGGACTTATGACCTTTGGAAAATATAGCAAAAAGCTGTCTGACTGAGTAGCTACTGTTTTGACTCATTTAGGTTTTTGAGTGTCTTAATGGTTGAACCTGAGGTAGACCCATTAGAAAAAATGTAGTAGACATCCTTCCCTTTCCGAATTGGCCTCTCGGGCTAAATTCTGATAAGCGGAGTGGGTGTTATGCCCTTTGCAAAATACAGCAATTAGCTGTCTAAACAAGGTTCTTGCTGTTTAACTTCTTGGTCATTTTTGAGGGTCTTGCTTGATGAATCTTAGGAGCCGAACCATTGGAGAAGTTGTAGTAGACATTCTCCCCTTTCCGAATTGGCCTCTCGGGCGAGATTCCGACAAGTGGAGTAGAAGTTATGGGCTTTGAAAGGTTCAGTTTTCCTTAGTTAAGTCGGCTGCTTTTGTTACCAATTGTGTGTTCGACGGGTAGAAACTTTGATTTCCATGCGGAATCTAAGCAACTGGTCAACTGGAAAGTTTTAGTAGATGTTCCCAACTTTTCAAATTGTCCAGTTTTGTTAGATTCGGATAAGTGGAGCAGAAGCTACAAGCTACGGAAGCTTTTTGATGAAAATCGGTAGTTTGGTAACTGTTTGCATATGTTCGACGGGTAGGAATGTGGATTTCCTTGTGGATTTTGAGCGACTGGTCAACTGGGATGTTTTAGTAGAGGTTTCCACCTTTTCAAATTGTCCAGTTTTGTTAGATTCGGATAAATGGAGCAGAAGCTACAAGCTACGGAAGTTTCAACTTTTTGATGAAAATCGGTAGTTTGGTAACTGTTTGCGTATGTTCGACGAGTAGGAATATGGATTTCCTTGCGGATTTTGAGCGACTGGTCAACTGGGAAGTTTTAGTAGAGGTTCCCACCTTTTCAAATTGTCCAGTTTTGTTAGATTCCGATAAGTGGAGCAAAAGTTACATGCTACGGAAGTTTTAACTTTTTAATGAAAATCGGTAGTTTGGTAACTGTTTGCGTATGTTCGACGGGTAGGAATTTGGATTTCCTTACGGAATCTGAGCAACTGTTGAACTGGAAAATTTTAGTAGATGTTCCCACCGTTACAAATTTCCCAATTTTGTTAGATTCTGATAAGTGGAGCAAAAGTTACAAGCTACGAAAATTTCGACCTTTTGTTGAAAATCGGTAGTTTGGTAACTGTTTGCGTATGTTCAACGGGTAAGAATTTGGATTTTCTTACGGAATCTGAGTAACTGGTCAACGGAGAAGTTTTAGTAGATGTTCCTACCTTTTCAAATTGACCAGTTTCGTTAGATTCCAACTAGTAGAGCGAAAGTTACCAGCTTGCAAAGTTTCAGCTTTTTATTGAAAATCTGCAGTTGGGTAAACTGTTTGCGTGTGTTCGATGAACCGGATTTTGGATTCCTTACAGAATCTGAGATAGTGTTCCACTAGAGAGTTGTGCTAGATAATCTTACCTTTCTAAAAAGTATATTTCTGTTAAAATCCGGAAAGCATAGCACTGGTTACTTCTAGGCTGTCGGAAGGCTTTTCTGTTGTTTTTAAGCTTCTCATTGGTAGAATGCCTATTTTAGATTGTTTGTAGATTCTTCTGTTACTTCTAATTATAGAAGATAAGGTTTGCTAGAAGCACGTTTGGTTGCTTCTAGATTGATTACCTGTATGGTTGTCTTTAGGTCTGGTTTTGCTCTTATGCGGATCGACTGACCCGTATGTAGCTGTGGTCACATACATAGTTTATTTGGCTCGTATATATGTTATTGTCTCATACGTGGCTCGCCTGGCCCGTATGTAGCTGTTGGTCTCATACGTAGCTTATTTGGCTCGTATGTAGGTTGTTGTCTCATACGCGGCTCGACTGGCTCGTATGTTGCTGTTGGTCTCATACGTAGCTTATTTGGCACGTATGTATGTTATTGTCTTGTACGAAGCTCATTAGGCTCGTATGTAGGTATTGTCTTGAATAGGGAGGCTGTGAGTGGATCCGAGGAGATCTTGTAAAGTCTAAATTAAGAATTGGTTACTAGCGTCGCCAAATTGTTACACTCTTTAGAAGAGGGACACGTACGGTCCTTTTTCATATCAAGTTGGAAGCACAGTGCATGCTTCACTTGTTATGTTAGAAGAGGGACACGTACGGTGCTTTTCATATTAAGTTGGAAGCACAGTGCATGTCTCGCTTGTTTGGTTAAAAGAGGGACACGTACGATACTTTTTCATGTCAAGTTGGAAGCACAGTGCATGCCTCACTTGTTTGGTTAGAAGAGGGATACGTGCGGTGCTTTTTCATGTCAAGTTGAAAGCACAATGCATGTCTTGCTTGTTTAGTTAAAAGAGGGACGCGTACGGTGCTTTTTCATGTCAGGTTGGAAGCACAGTGCATTCCTCACTTATTTGGTTAGAAGAGGGACACGTACGGTGCTTTTTCATATCAAGTTGGAAGCACAGTGCAAGTCTCGCTTGTTTAATTAGAAGAGGGACACGTATGGTGCTTTTTCATGTCAAGTTGGAAGCACAGTGCATGTCTCGCTTGTTTGGTTAGAAGAGAGACACGTATGGTGCTTTTTTATGTCAAGTTGGAAGCACAGTGGCATGTCTCACTTGTTGGTTAGGGTTAGTGACATCGTTAGGGTAGTAACAGTTACTTAACCATTTTTATCTATAAATTGCCAAAGGGTGAGAGTTGGTGTTAGGGGTGTGACCCTATAATCCAACCTCTCCTATAGGCCGACACTAGGTATGTGTTATCGGGATGTATTTCCCTATCAAAGGGATACGGGCGATGCTTTTTCATGACAAGTTGGGAGCACGGGTTCCGTATCTTGATTGTTAATTCCTGAATGTACCATGATAAGAACGAGAGGGTTTCCTATGGAAATAGACCGTACGATCCCGACAGGTTATATGCCTTCTCATGACCAGTTGAGGGCACGGAAGAAGGTTGACAAGTATCTTGTAGTTCGTGTTTGCTTTTGAGTGAGGTCCGGTCTGCCGACAATAGTCGCCATTCATGTAGTATTATGTCAGGAACAGGATGGGTACAAAAGTAGAATTCATGGCATGGGTTCAAGTTCCAATATATGAAGAAACAGCTTGAGATAGGGCGTATGTAGTATGGACTGCATACTGTTCCGGAGACTTGCTTGCATTAGTATAGGTGCATCATTGCATTGGTTAATTTCGCATTAGAGTCTAATTCATAGCATACACTGACACTTCAAATATATATACATGTTTCTCTTTTCATTAATCTGTTTGCTTTAGTTGAGATCCGCTGCTAGTTATCAGCTTTTAAAGCGTCAGTGAATACTGACGTCCCCACTTCAATAGGTACTGGATTGCAGAAATACAAGTATTGGATTGCAGAAGTACAGGTATTGGATTGCAGAAGTACTGGTACAGGTTTCAAGAGGATTCAAGGCGAGAGAGCAAGGAGTCGATTTCATTAGAGTTTCCTGCTGTAAATTATTTATTTGTTGGAAAGCATCCAAGTGGAATACCAAGTGTTGTTCTTTATTCATTATACTCTGATGTAATATATTGAAAGATGTAACACTTGGGATTGTAAAGGTATTATTGTAACACCGTTGTAATGTATTGCAATTTTATAACATTCGGATTTGTAATACATTGTGTTGAATAAAAAGTTTTAAATTTTCCTGTATTTCTGTGTATTGTGACTAATTGAAGAAAAGATTCTGGCTTTTATCCCGATTTTTCAGTTACTGAAAATCGAGGTGTTACAGATACACTTGGAGGGGATTGGGGGGTTCGGGTGGCAATGGAGTGTTGGAGTGGATAAAACACCTTGGTTTCCCAAACTCCATCATGACATTTTGCTTCCCATCAAACCCTAGATTCCCCAACTCAAAATTTTTACTTGCTCCCTCCAAAATGGCTGGCCAACTCCTATGCATGCACGTTTCATTTTCTTTTCTTTTTTGTTCACGTGTTTGGGCTCATGACATGCACAAGTCAAGTTAGGGTCAATTTGGGTTCATTTTGGTCAAGTTCGAATCTAGTTTGAGTCCATTTAAATCACTACAATCTCACACACAATTTCATTCAAATAGAAATTGAAATACACACAAATAATATGAATACAATTTGTGCATACACATACGAAATCGTATTATCACCATACGAAATAATAATTCAATATTATACGTCCTAACTCAATTATAGTTAAGACCACGACTTAATTGAGAAGATATCTCAACTCCGGTTCTATAATTGTACCTTCATTGAGTTCAATACATATACAATAATAATATATTTCAATACTTAATTAAAATTGATAAAAAAAAATCTATTAATACGTGCAACTCTCAATCGTGCACAGATTAAAATACAAAATAGTTATATACTATTTTGTTGGGTGTTACATGTCAGGCCCAGATGGCTAAATATTGCATTGTATGAAGCTATGATGTTGACTACCATGAAGCATAATGCCTTTATCTCAGTTGCAGGGGCTTTTCGTGCTGTCAAATTGAACGTGATAATTGTAACGCCCCGATTTCCATACACTGGAAAACCATGACATAAGCCACAATCTTTTCCTTCAATTAGCTACAATACACAGAAAAATAGGAAAATTTCAAAACTATTTATTCAACACAAATGTATTATAAGTCTGAATGTTATAAAACTGCAATACATTACATCAGTATTACAATAATGTCATACAAGCCCAAGTTTTACAAACTTTCAATAAAAATTACATTAGAGTACAATAAATAATATATAACACATGGTACTTTCACTTGGATGCTTCTTAACATAAATAAACTTATAATTGAAACAATGGACCAGTATTTGTTAATGCTGATCCGATCAAGCAGGTTGAGTTCTTCAAGCGGATGAAGCTGCCTGTGTTTGACGGGCAGTCTGATCCAGATATGGCTGATGATTAAATTAGACAGATAGAGATGGTCTTCGATGTCTTGGAGACTCTAGCAGTCAATAAGGTGAAGTTGGATGCGATGTAGTTAGAGAAGGATGCTGGCGGTTGGTGGCAGTCAGTGAAGAGGACTCTTGGAGATCAGCAAGTGACTTGGGAGGCTTTTCTGGATGAGTTCAGGGATCATTTCTTTCCTCTAGATATTCAGGAGAGGAAGGCAACAAAATTCTTTAATCTGCAGTAAGGCAGCATGACAGTGCGCGAATATGAGACTAAGTTCGCTCATCTGTCAAGGAATGCACCGGAGCTGATTATAGATGAAGCGAAGAAGGCCAAGAAGTTTGAGCAGGACTTGAGGCCGAATTTAAGGTCAAAGATGATTCCTTTGGGCATCAGGAGGTTTGATAAGCTGGTCAAGAGAGCAGTTATGACAGAAGAAGACATGGATCAGTTCCAGGAGAAGTAGGAGACCTGGAACAAGAGCAAGAGGCCAGCAGATAGTCAGAGTGAGAAGGAGTTCCCAGCGAAGCAGGGCAAGTTCAGTAGACCAGTGCAGAAGGCACCCGCAGTTCAAGGCGTGACTTGTTTCAACGGTGGAGAGGCAGGTCATTAACAGGCAGCTTGCACCAAGCCTCGGAAGGTGCAGATTTATTACCAGTGTGGTCGTGAAGGACATATCTGACCAAACTGTCCGTAGTTGAAGAAGGATGGTGCAGGCGGAGGTAAAGTTCTAAGGCAGGGGAGGGTGTTCGGTAACTCAGGGATGTGATCCGGGGTGTGCAAGAATTTTGAATTCATTCATTTATGTATTAAGTAAAACTTTATTTGAGAATAAATTGGTGATTTGAGTATCAATCTTCATGTAACAGAATTTGTTTTGGTTAATGGAAAAATAAGCAAAAGTTTTATTTGATATTGGTCGTTACATACATTTGTGTCGCCCAATTTTTGCTTAAGTCTTAGGTGTGGTACCTAAGGTGTTTCCAGGCGGAGCCTTGACAGTGGCAACACCATAAGGGGAAGAATTGATTGCTGATCGATATTACGAGGACTGGGATATCGAGAGTGGTGGGAGATCATTTGGTATTGATCTCATTGAGCTGCAAGTTTTAGGTAGCATTTTCTTGGTAATGTCCTTTCTAAGGAGGGAGTGACCACTGATTCTCGGAAGTTTGAAGCAAATTGTGGAAGGTCAGAGTTGAATGCAAGAGTTCAAAGGTTGTTGCGGCAGGTTTCCGAAGGTAAGTTATCAGAGTTGCGCAGCGGAATTCTTTTCCTGAAATCTATGTACGATTGTGTTCCTTATGTGTGTTTGTATTTCTTTGTTGGAATGTACTCTCTAGTGCAATTATATTTTTTAAACTATGTTTCTATTTATGAGATTTCAATTCTTTTGCTTGTTTTGTTTAGACCCTATTAGTAGTAGTTTTGAGGACAGAACTATTCTAAGGAGGAAGTGATGTAGTACCCCGTATTTCTTTAATATTGTTTTTAAAATTTATGAATAAATTAAAATGATTTTTTGGTGATTTAATAAATATTTTTCTGAAGATTTACCCTTTTTTTACGTACAAAACACATGCAAGTGTTTTCTTGAAAAGTTCAAAGTCAAAAATTATTTTGGGAAAACTCATTATTTATTATTTGAGATTATCTGTAGCGCCCCGAATTTCTAGATGAATAGCATAGAAAATACGTGGCACATTCCCAGTGATCCACTTCAATATAACAATAAACACAACCAAACACCACTAGAATTTTCAACACTTATTACAACCAAACTTTTACATATCACAGCGGAAGACTAAACAACTCAAAATTTGCTCAACATGACTTTACAACTCAACACTGAACACTAAATAGTCCATTTATCCAAAAGCTACTAACTCAAGCATCCATTCTCCAACTCTAGGCAATAACCTGCAACAAGTGAGGCTAGAGTTGAACCCTAACCCCCAAACTAAAGGGGTCAGCCATAAATGGTGTGAGTGGCATAAAAATCAAATAGCAAATATAAATGAACTTATAACATAGTATCCAACTAAAAAGTAACCAAAGATGTAAAGTGTGAAATAGTAAGAAATGTAAACAACGAGTGATATCCAAAACCAAAAGTCAAGTGTGAAAAAGCAGGAAATCCAAATGCAGAAAAGTGAGTCCAGAAAACATGATGACTAAATGCTGACAACGATGACTACTAAGAGATGAAGATAAACTATGATAATTTGCCCATGCTTGATCATTTAGGAGATAGATCCCACATCTCAAGTATTTCCCTGGATAATTCAGGAGATCTTCCCACATCTAAACACAGTCTCATCATCACAAGAATACCACAAAAGCGTCGCCTCGACCTTGATAATTCAGGAGTTCAATCCCACATCTCAAGATAATTACTTGGATAATTCAGGAGATATACCTCACATCTCAGGTTAACTACCTGGATAATTCAGGAGATAAATCTCACATCTCAAGTTAACTACTTGGATAATTCAGAAGATTGAGTCTCACATCTAAAGCCTTACTGAGGTGCATAACTCATGTTCCCATTCGTCATGATTTTACTAATGCCTGTCCTTATTAATTTGGGTTACTGAACAAAATCTCATAGAGTAGTGTACCCTACCGGACTAAAAATATGATTAACTGAAAATTCGCCTCAATGGGCCTCAACAAATAACCCAACAAATATCTCAACACCGGTATACTAGGGTCACGTACCTCTAGAGACTCAAAAACAAATATCTGAACAAAATCCCACTAACTGAGTGGCTCAACTGAATATCTCAAAATCATATTCTTAAAGAATATCTCTAAATCAAATACTGAACAAATATCTCAAGGTCAAATACTGAACAAATATCAAAAACTGAACAAAGATCTCAAAATCAATTACTGAACAAAATGTCTTAAATCAAACACACAGATCCCTCAGTGCCAGTCGACTCATGCTGAGATAAGTCGACTGTCCAGAGGACAATTCTTCGGAATTTCACAAAGTAATCTAAGGCAATGTCAGTCGACGAGGGAAAGTCATCAGTCGACTGCCCCGAAACAAGTCACAATAATTCTCAAAAATATTGTCTAAGTATTTAAGTCGACTGAAAGGTTCATAGGTCGACTGTCCAGAAAGGACTAAACAAAATTACAAACAGCGGACCAGTCGACTGACAGCAGTCTAAGTCGACTGTCCCGAACAATTCTCAAAGACTGACAGTACAACAGTAGGCTCGCACCAGTCGGCTGCTCTATAGGCCAGTCGACTGTCAGCTACAGATTTCTAAAACAGGTCTGAACACAAAAATCAAACTGGGGTTTTCTGAAGTTCATTGATCATAAAAATTAATTTGTATCCAGGCAATAAACAACTCTCAAATAATCCCATCATGGATACGTTACACAATCAATCAATTCCTCAAATCTTAACTTCTCAAGATCTAAATCACTAATCCTCCATTAGGGTTTCTCAACAAAATTTCTTCCTCAACTCATAATCAAATTCTGACTTAAAAGTCATAAGATCTGGATGTCAATCACCCGATCACAACCTAATCAATTCTTAACATGCTTTCCAATAATACTATTCCAATGGTTCAATATTTCCTCAACAATCTTGATTATTTTCTCATACATAATCCCAATTATCAACAAGTGTTCTCGACATTCATATCCAAATAAAAGATCCATATCATACATACAAGGAGACTAGCAAAACAATAGTATAATGGTCACAAACAAGCGTAACAAGGTCTTACGTCATTCATCAAACAAGCCAACAAATCAAAGCAAAACAAAACAAAACCACTCACCTTGATTTGAAGAAAAATCCACAAAAGCTTTCTCCTTGCTAGATCCAAAAATCCTCTCTTGCTCCTCAAACAATTCCCAAGAATCTGTATATTGAAAATGACGGCTGGGAAAAGGAAATCCCTTATATATGCCGGATATAATATTAGGGTTTTTCACCCAATTTGCAAAATAATCCTTTCCCAAAATATAACTTACATATATATAGATTAGTTTTGAAATTCCATCAAATATCATTTAAATTAGGATTTAATAGAAAATATACGTCCAAACTTCAGCCAATACTGTTCAAACGTCCAGAATGCCACTTTTGCGTTTAAACCCGAACAAACGTCAATTTTGCAAATAAGTCCTTCTTTTCCCAAAAATTGCAAATAGTATCAATTAATTTTCAGAAAAATCTGGAAAAATACTACATGAATTTTAAATAATAAATAATGATTCTTCGTAAGGAAATCTAAGTTTGTCAAACTTCTCAAAAGTCATTTGCACGTGTTTCGCACGTGTACAAAAGGTAAATTTCTTGGAAAACATCAATTAAATCCTCAAAAATCATTTAAGTTCATTTTCAAATAATTAAAATAATATTCAAAAATATGGGGTTCTACATCACTCCCTCCTTAGAAGAGTTCTGTCCTCAGAACTACTACTAATGAGTTCAAACACATACCAAACAAAAGAAACAGTGTTTCATATATATATATAGAACATAATCTAAACAATTTCTTATAACATCACAATCAAAACAAAGGATACATCACATATCAGTCAATAGCACAATCATTCAAAGAATTCCAATCACATACAAGAAATACACTCATACAAACAATTCAGGGAATTCCTTCAGCATGCGATCCTCGGGCTCCCAAGTAGCCTCCTCGAACTGTTGATTCCTCCACAATACCTTGACCATAGGTATTACCTTGCTCCTAAGGACTTTCTGTTGGATCCTGTAGGCTAAGCAACAAACACTAGAGGGGGGGTGAATAGTGTTTGTTGAAAATAAATTGCGGAATAAAATTATTTTTCTCGGCACAGTCGACCTAGTTGGGAACCAGTCGACTGATATAGCCAAATTAAAAGAAACTTAATCTCTCGATGCAGTCGACTTATCTGAGAGACAGTCGACTGATAATATCAAACAAAGAAAATATAATAACTCGGTTCAGTCGACTAATAGATAAGCCAGGCGACTGAAGAAACAAAGAGTAACAGATACAAGACTGATCAGTCGACTAATACGAAGCTGAGTCGACTGTACAGACTAGATTTGCAGAACTTCAATAAATAAAAGTAAGTGCAAAAACAAGACAACCAATCACAGAGTACACAAGATATATCCTGGTTCGGTCCTCCCGACCTACATCCAGTCCCCAAGCAACCCACTTGAGATTTCCACTATTCTTGAAAAATAAATACAAGAATACCCTACGGCGTTCAAGACAACAACCTTGTCTAACCCGTAGTCCTTTCTCTCAACCAGAGAAAGCAGACCCACTCTTCAACCAAGAGTGAAAAGACACCGACTCTACAACCAAGAGTCAAAAACACTCTCCAACCGAGAGCAAGAGTACAAGAGGAATTTTACAATCAACCTATAGCCTTGTTGTATGTGTTGATGCACGTGGCTAAAGAATTAGGTTGACTTCTATACTCAGTCCAAAGCGAATTCAATGCTATACTGGACTGAGTGTAGAGAACCAAAGTATGTGAACTTGAAGGCTTTGTTCTTCTCAGAAAATCACTTAATTTTCTCTCAAGAGTACTCGGGTGTTTATGTCAGAAAATCAAGTAAGTCAAGTAAGTGTTTCTGTTTGAGAAGAAACTCTATATAAAGAGTTTTGTACTTCTGAACGTTGGAAAGCAGTTACATAACTGTCAACCAACGGATCAAACCGTTTGAATTTGAAAAAGTTCGTTTTTGAAAATCAGAAAACGGTCAAAAAGCTCTCGATCAGTCGACTGGGTTGCCATATGAGTCGACTGATCAGAGTTTGAATAATTTTAAACAGTTTCGTACTTATCAGTCGACTGGCATAGGCTTAAGTCGACTGGTATTTAAAAGCTAAAATTCTTCAAACTGTTTTGACTTATTTTGAGGGGTTTTTTTTTTTAGAGACACACAATATGAAATTGTTAAGTGTGTGTGTGTGTGTTGACAAGGCTTTACATCAGACTAAAGACTCAACAGGGAAGTACATTACAATGTTTACAAGACACAACAATATAACACATTTGAGCTTTGGGTCTTGAGTTGAATCTTTGATCCTTGTTTTGAGTAAAGTCTTGATCCTTGTCTTGAGCTGTATCCTTGAAAGCTTGTGCATTTGTTCAGCTAGAATTGTCTTTTGATATGAACACTGCATTGTTAGCTGTATAATATAAACACATGTTGCACTGTGTTGTGATCATCAAAATCAAGAATCAACACTTTCTCCCTACGATCAACGATCTCAACAGGCTGTTCTTTGTAGCTCAAGTTCACCTGTAGGTCTTCAGGAACTTCTACCAACTGATGATTCTGATCGGCCACATACTTCCTTAATAGCGACACATGAAACACATCATGTACTTGCGCTAACTCCTCAGGAAGTTTCAATATGTATGCTGTCTTGCCAATCCTCTCCACGATCCTGTACGGTCCAATATACCTCGGTGCCAACTTGCCTCCCTTACCAAATCTGATCACTCCTTTGGTCGGAGAAACCTTGAGGAAAACTGTATCCCCAACCTCAAACTCCAAATCTCTTCGTCGTGTGTCAGCATAACTCTTTTGCCGACTCTGAGCTTCGACTAACCTCTGGCGAATCAGCTCAATTTGCTCCGACGTCTGCTGCACGATCTCAGGACCATACATCTGCCTCTCGCCAACCTCCTACCAACAAACAGGTGTCCTGCACCTCCGCCCATACAAAGCCTTATACGGTGCCATCCCAATACTTGCATGGTAACTGTTGTTATAAGCAAACTCAACCAATGCCAAGTATCTCTCCCAACTACCACCGAAGTCCATAACACAAGCTCTCAACATATCTTCCAGCACTCGATTCACCCTTTCCGTCTGACCATCTGTCTACGGATGAAATGCTGTACTGAAATCAGTTCTGGTGCCTAAAGCTGCTTGTAGGCTCTTCCAAAACCTCGAAGTAAACCTCGGATCTCTGTCAGAAACAATTGACACCGGAACTCCATGAAGTCTCACAATCTCCCCAATGTACAACTCAGCCAATTTCTCCATTGACCAAGTAATCTTCATGGCTAGAAAATGTGCCGAATTAGTCAATCGGTCCACAACAACCCAAATCGAGTCATTGCCCTTCAAACTCCTTGGCAAACCCGTGATAAAGTCCATGCTGATATTCTCCCACTTCCACTCCGGAATGGGTAATGGCTGTAACAAACCTCCAGGTCTCTGGTTCTCTGCCTTGATCTGCTGACAAGTCAGACACCTTGCCACAAAATCTGCTACATCCCGCTTCATACCTGACCACCAAAAATGTGGTTTGATGTCCCTGTACATCTTCGTGCCTCCTGGATGAACTGATAACAATGTACTGTGTGCCTCCTGCAAGATACTCTCCCTCAACTCTGCATTATCTGGAACACACAACCTCTCACCCATCCAAAGAACTCCATCTTGGACACGAAATTCTGATAATCTGCCTTCTGCAACCTGCTGCAACATCTTCTGGATCTCTGAGTCTGATCTCTGACCTTCCACAATCTTCTCTCTCAAAGACGGCTGCAGCCTCAACTGAGCCAAAGATGCCCCTAAACCTCGCAGTACCACCTCGATACCTGCCTGATCGATCTCTGCTGCCAACTCCCTTCGAGTAGTGATCAATCTCGATAAACTACTCTTCCTGCTAAGTCCATCAGCCACTACATTCGCCTTGCCCAGATGATACTTGATCTCAGGACGAATGTCTTCCAATACCTCCAACCACCTTCTCTGCCGAAGATTCAAATCCCTCTGCTGATAAATATACTTCAGGCTCTTGTGGTCAGTGTACATATTGACCTTCTCACCATAGACATGATGCCTCCATAGCTTTAAGGCATATATGATAGCTGCTAGCTCCAGATCATGCGTCGGATAATTCTTCTCATGCGGACGCAATTGCCTCGAACCATAAGCAATGACCTTGCCTTCTTGCATCAGGACACATCCCAAACCTCTGAGAGACGCATCACTGTAGATATCATAATCCTTCCCAGCTTGCGGCAATGCCAATATAGGTGCGGTAGTCAACCTTTCCTTTAACTCAAGGAAACTCTCTTCGCACTTATCGGTCCATACAAATGTCACATTCTTCCGGGTCAAACCTGTCATCGGAACTGCAATCTGAGAATACCCCTGAATAAACCTCCTGTAGTACCCAGCTAATCCCAAGAAGCTTCTGACTTTCTTCACTGACGTCGGCCTGGGCCAATTCTTCACTGCTTCCACTTTCTGAGGATCAGTAGCCACTTCCTCCTTAGAAAGAATATGGCCAAGGAAAGCTACCTCAGATTTCCAGAATTCACACTTCGATAATTTGGCATACAAACTGTGCTCCTGCAACGTCTGTAACACTGCTGTCAAGTGCATCGAATGATCCTCCTCTGACTTCGAATATACCAAGATATCATCGATGAAGACCACTACGAAGGAATCAATGAACGGTCTCAACACCCGATTCATCATATCCATGAAAACTGCTGGCGCATTCGTCAACCCGAATGGCATCACTAAAAACTCATACAGCCCATGACGAGTCCTGAACGCTGTCTTACTCACATCTTCCTCCTTGACTCGCACCTGATGATACCCTGACCTCAGATCAATCTTCGAAAACACCGCTGCTCCTCGAAGCCTGTCGAACAAATCGTCAATCTGTGGCAGTGGGTACTTGTTCTGAATAGTCACCCTATTCAACTCTCGATAGTCAATGCACATCCTCATTGACCCATCTTTTTTCTTGACCAACAACACTGGCGCTCCCCACGGAGAAGAACTCGGTCTGATAAGCCCTTTGCTCAAAAGCTCCTCAATCTGCTTCTTCACTTCATCTTGCTCTACAGGTGCCATCCTGTATGGAGCCTTGGAAATCGGCGCGCTTCCCGGCTGAACATTGATGCAAAACTCTACATCTCTCTGCGGTGATAATCCTAGAAAATCATCCAAGAACACCTGAGGAAAATTTCGAACAACCGGAATGCCCCTTGACTTCATCCGAAATTGCCATCTTAGATATAATTGCAACCACCTTCGGAATCTTCTTCTTCCCTTGGAAAGTTACTGCAGGTCCACCTGGTGCTTTCACCAACACCTCCTTCTGCTTGCAGTTAATCGTGGCATCATATATAGCCATCCAATCGATGCCTACAATGACATCGACTCCCAACACTTGTAGTTCGATCAAGTCGATGCCGAACATCCTTCCACCAATCTCGATATCACAGCCCTCGTAATATCGATCCGCTACTAGCTCTTCACCTGACGGCGTTGCCACCGACAAAACCCTGCCTGGAAATAACTTAGGTTCCAAACCTAAGATCTTTGCAAAACTTGGCGATACAAATGTATGCGATGAACCAGTGTCAAACAAAACCTTTGCTTTAATTCCATTTATTAAAACAACTCCTGTTACAATAAGAATGATACTCAATCTTAAATTGTTCTGAAATAAAAGCTTTATTCATTACACTGATTCAAAAATGAAAGAATTCAAAATTCCTGCATACCCTGTATTACATCTTCCGAGTTTCTCGCATCCTCCTCGGTCAATGCAAATACTCACCCTTGCCTCTTCGGGACTTTGCTTCCACCCGAACCATCTTCCTTCAATTTTGGACAACGGAGCTTGGAATGTCCAGTCTGCCCACACTGAGAACAGATATGCTCTGCCAACTTCGGACATGATGACCTGTAATGTCCTACCTCCTTGCAGTAGTAACAGGTCACTCCCTGAGCTGCAGGCGCCTTCTGCACCGATCCACTGAACTTTGCCTGCTTTGCGGGGAATCCCTTCCCACTCTGGCCTGATGCTGGCCTCTTGTTCCGGTTCCAAGTATCCTGCTTCTTCTGAAATAGAACCATATCCTCCTCAGTCATTGCTGCTCGTCTGACTAGCTTGTCAAATCTTCTGATACCCAACGGAACCATCCTTGACCTCAAGTTTGGCCTCAAGCCCTGCTCAAACTTTTTGGCCTTCTTTGCTTCATCCATGACCAACTCTGGTGCATACCTCGAAAGTTGAGCAAATTTCGTCTCATACTCCCAAACAGTCATGCTGCCTTGCTGAAGGTTCATGAACTCGGTCGCCTTCTTCTCTTGAACATCCAGAGGAAAGAAGCGATCTCTGAACTCTTCCAGAAAAGCTTCCCATGTCAGCTGCTGATCTCCCAAATTCCTCTTCAGTGATTCCCACCAAACACCAGCATCTTTCTCGAGCTGCATCGAAGCTAACTTCACTTTGCTAGCTGCCGGAGTCTCTGACACCTCGAAAATCGTCTCCATCTTCCTAATCCAATCATCTGCTGCTGTTGGATCAGCTTGCCCCTCGAAGACTGGCGGCCTCATCCTCTTAAAGGATTCAATCTGCTTGATGGGGTCGGCATTCACCAATCCATGTCCAGTTCCATGATTTGGCGGCGGATTCTGTTGCTGCTGTTGCGCCACGTTGAATGCCATCAATGTATTCAGTGTTTGATACACCTTGGCGAATTCAGCCTCTAGGTCGATCCCCGTTCCTCGAGAACTACCTGATCCATCCTCATTGTTGCCACCATTTCTACCTCTGGGTGCAACCATTTTGAATACTGCAAAACGAGGGTAAAGTTAGAGTAACACACACGATTCAAACTCATATCAATGCCCTACGGCAAAACCATAACCATACCTCAAACCGTAACTTCAAACCAAACATCATATTTTAACTCTATGTGATACTCACACTCTGATGTCCACACCTAGGTACTCACTCTCTAGTGTCCACACCTAGGTTGGTTTTCTTACTATGTCTATTACTACCATTGAAGCAGAGCTCTGATACCAATCTCTGTAGGGCCTCGAATTTCTAGATGAATAGCATAGAAAATACGTGGCACATTCCCAGTGATCCACTTCAATATAACAATAAACACAACCAAACACCACTAGAATTTTCAACACTTATTACAACCAAACTTTTACATATCACAGCGGAAGACTAAACAACTCAAAATTTGCTCAACATGACTTTACAACTCAACACTGAACACTAAATAGTCCATTTATCCAAAAGCTACTAACTCAAGCATCCATTCTCCAACTCTAGGCAATAACCTGCAACAAGTGAGGCTAGAGTTGAACCCTAACCCCCAAACTAAAGGGGTCAGCCATAAATGGTGTGAGTGGCATAAAAATCAAATAGCAAATATAAATGAACTTATAACATAGTATCCAACGAAAAAGTAACCAAAGATGTAAAGTGTGAAATAGTAAGAAATGTAAACAACGAGTGATATCCAAAACCAAAAGTTAAGTGTGAAAAAGCAGGAAATCCAAATGCAGAAAAGTGAGTCCAGAAAACATGATGACTAAATGCTGACAACGATGACTACTAAGAGATGAAGATAAACTATGATAATTTGCCCATGCTTGATCATTTAGGAGATAGATCCCACATCTCAGGTATTTCCCTGGATAATTCAGGAGATCTTCCCACATCTAAACACAGTCTCATCATCACAAGAAAACCACAAAAGCGTCGCCTCGACCTTGATAATTCAGGAGTTCAATCCTACATCTCAAGATAATTACTTGGATAATTCAGGAGATATACCTCACATATCAGGTTAACTACCTGGATAATTCAGGAGATAAATCTCACATCTCAAGTTAACTACTTGGATAATTCAGAAGATTGAGTCTCACATCTAAAGCCTTACTGAGGTGCATAACTCATGTTCCCATTCGTCATGATTTTACTAATGCCTGTCCTTATTAATTTGGGTTACTGAACAAAATCTCCTAGAGTAGTGTACCCTACCGGACTAAAAATATGATTAACTGAAAATTCGCCTCAATGGACCTCAACAAATAACCCAACAAATATCTCAACACCGGTATACTAGGGTCACGTACCTCTAGAGACTCAAAAACAAATATCTGAACAAAATCCCACTAACTGAGTGGCTCAACTGAATATCTCAAAATCATATTCTTAAAGAATATCTCTAAATCAAATACTGAACAAATATCTCAAGGTCAAATACTGAACAAATATCAAAAACTGAACAAAGATCTCAAAATCAATTACTGAACAAAATGTCTTAAATCAAACACACAGATCCCTCAGTGCCAGTCGACTCATGCTGAGATAAGTCGACTGTCCAGAGGACAATTCTTCGGAATTTCACAAAGTAATCTAAGGCAATGTCAGTCGACGAGGGAAAGTCATCAGTCGACTGCCCCGAAACAAGTCACAATAATTCTCAAAAATATTGTCTAAGTATTTAAGTCGACTGAAAGGTTCATAGGTCGACTGTCCAGAAAGGACTAAACAAAATTACAAACAGCGGACCAGTCGACTGACAGCAGTCTAAGTCGACTGTCCCGAACAATTCTCAAAGACTGAAAGTACAATAGTAGGCTCGCACCAGTCGGCTGCTCTATAGGCCAGTCGACTGTCGGCTACAGATTTCTAAAACAGGTCTGAACACAAAAATCAAACTGGGGTTTTCTGAAGTTCATTGATCATAAAAATTAATTTGTATCCAGGCAATAAACAACTCTCAAATAATCCCATCATGGATACGTTACACAATCAATCAATTCCTCAAATCTTAACTTCTCAAGATCTAAATCACTAATCCTCCATTAGGGTTTCTCAACAAAATTTCTTCCTCAACTCATAATCAAATTCTGACTTAAAAGTCATAAGATCTGGATGTCAATCACCCGATCACAACCTAATCAATTCTTAACATGCTTTCCAATAATACTATTCCAATGGTTCAATATTTCCTCAACAATCTTGATTATTTTCTCATACATAATCCCAATTATCAACAAGTGTTCTCGACATTCATATCCAAATAAAAGATCCATATCATACATACAAGGAGACTAGCAAAACAATAGTATAATGGTCACAAACAAACGTAACAAGGTCTTACGTCATTCATCAAACAAGCCAACAAATCAAAGCAAAACAAAACAAAACCACTCACCTTGATTTGAAGAAAAATCCACAAAAGCTTTCTCCTTGCTAGATCCAAAAATCCTCTCTTGCTCCTCAAACAATTCCCAAGAATCTGTATATTAAAAATGACGGCTGGGAAAAGGAAATCCCTTATATATGCCGTATATAATATTAGGGTTTTTCACCCAATTTGCAAAATAATCCTTTCCCAAAATATAACTTACATATATATAGATTAGTTTTGAAATTCCATCAAATATCATTTAAATTAGGATTTAATAGAAAATATATGTCCAAACTTCAGCCAATACTGTTCAAACGTCCAGAATGCCACTTTTGCGTTTAAACCCGAACAAACGTCAATTTTGCAAATAAGTCCTTCTTTTCCCAAAAATTGCGAATAGTATCAATTAAATTTCAGAAAAATCTGGAAAAATACTACATGAATTTCAAATAATAAATAATGATTCTTCGTAAGGAAATCTAAGTTTGTCAAACTTCTCAAAAGTCATTTGCACGTTTTTCACACGTGTACAAAAGGTAAATTTCTTGGAAAACATCAATTAAATCCTCAAAAATCATTTAAGTTTATTTTCAAATAATTAAAATAATATTCGAAAATATGGGGTTCTACATTATTTGTGATTTTTCTAAATTTTTCGGATAATTGTTGGACTTATTTGCAAATATTACAAAAAGAAGGATTTTTGTGCAAAATTTCCAATTGGAGTGAAAACTCCAGATTTTTGGATTTGGGGCTGGGTATAATGCCTAGTCAACTCAGAGTTAAAAAGTTTACTTTTTTTTGATGAATTTGATTTATTTTACAAGTTTCGATAAAAAAGGATCTTTTGCAAAATTGTCATTTTGAGGGAAAAAAGTGCAAATTCGTTTTCTGGACCTTTTAAACAGTGCTGGCTGGCTTTATTATGGTTTTTTTTTTGTTTTTAAATCTCAAATAAATTGGTTTTATCAAGTTTCCAAATATATGGATCAATATATGTAAAGATGTGTTTTAACAGGAGTATTTTTGCAAATGTGTTCAAAACCCTAAAACCTTGGATCCTGGCCTATTAAAAGGATGGAGCGCAGCCGTCTTTCGCTGCACAACACAAGGGATTTCATAATTTTATTTTCTTGGAGTTTTAAAGCAAAAGATCTTTGATTTCTTGCGAAGGAGGGATTTTTCGTATTGCTTTATTATCTTCGTTTGATCACTTTAACAAGGTGAGTGACATGTTTTATTTTGTTTTGTTGTATGTATGTTGTATGTGATGATCTATTGATTAGAAACTATGCTAGGAGTTTGTATGATGATATATGAAGTTTTGATGAGTAAATGAATTAAAAGTGAATCCTTTCATGAAACTATATTATTGATAGTTGAAACCCTAATTAGTTGACTTGAGATTGTTAAACAATTGAATAGAAATCATGAGTAGGTTGTTTTCGCTCACATATTTGTTGTTTTGGCTTGTTGGGAAGTGTGGTATGAAGGTATTGTATAAAGTGGATAAAAGATTACCTTTACTTGGGTATAAATGCATAACTCTATTTAGGTGGTTTTTATTGAGTGGAAACTTGATTAGTTATTGTTATGATGCTTATATGCATGGATAATTTATTATGGATGATTGTGGATGAATTTAATGGCTATTGGATTTAATAATCAAGCCTTGAAGTTTGAGAAAGGGGTTTAGATTTGGATCCATGCATTATGAGCAATTTGGGGATTTCGTGATATTGTGAAGTTTTGAGAAGTTTTCAATTGGATATGAGTGGTTTTAGTACTGAGATTATATCTAAATATTTCACTATTTCTAATTATGAGTTTCGAAGTTTTCTTGGTGCAGAAACATGTGTACATATATCTTATTACGTAGTTTTCGAAGAAATTGGGTTTTCGTGTGTTTTGATGGAGTTTTGATGGGATTTCCATTGTTTTGGTTCTGAGATAGTTTTAAACTCTTTACTACTTTTATTGATTGATTTTTGAAGTCTAAACTGATGTTAAAATTCGTATTCGAACATATATGTATATAAGATATTATTTTGAAAGATTTTTGGGTAAAACTCCTATTTTGAGAACTTGATTTGTTTTGATGTGTTTTAATAACCCCTATATGTTATACAAGTTATAATTAATTAACTCAGGAAATTAGTTCTTCAAATTTGTCGTTTCTACTAAGTGAAATCGTGTATCAGTTAAAACATGCACAACATTTAAACCGCAGTCTGGAGGTCTGACTGTCGACCGACCAATGTCAATAGTCGATTGTCGGGGTCCTGGCTGGATTATTTTCTTGAGTCTCGAATTTTCCTGCAGGACAGTCGACTGACTACCTTATACAGTCGACTGTCTCTGCTCTAAATTAATGTTTTCTTTAAGTGTTGGATTTTTCTGCGAGACGGTCAACTGTCCAGATTACACAGTCGACTGTTACTGCTCTGATTGTGTTTTCTTGAGTCTTCGAATTTTTTCACGGGATAGTCGACTGGCTACAGTATGCGGTCGACTGTCACTGTGCTGCTTGATGTTTTTCTTGAGTTTGGGTTTCACGCAGGACAGTCAACTGACTACTACATGAAGTCGACTGCTACTGCCCTGACTGATGTTTTGTTGAGTTTTTTGATGCTTCTCTTGAACGATTGTACTTTCAATATTATATTGTTTTAAAATATGTTTTGCAATATCTATAGAGAATTATATGTTATATACGATGGAGTTTAAATGTATTCTTTTGGATTTTATTTGAGTTACACGTGCTTTTAATGGAATTGATGTTTTGTGATGTCCTACAACTTAAAAATATTGTTTTCAGTTATTTAATAAATCTAATATTTATTTCGATTCTGGAATTTTATATAAGATTTGGATTTTTGTTGATTTAAGAGGTTTCTTCATATAATCGTTTCGACGATGGATTTGTGAGTTTTATTGAAAGTTTTGGTCTTGATGGATGAGTTGTGATTTCTTTAAGAGTTGAGTGGAAGTCCTGTGAACCGGCATATGAGATTTGTGGATTTAGACCTGCAGGGTCTTGAGTTTGGGAAACGTAAGTATAAGCGGGTAACTCAGGGATGTGATCCACGGTGTGCAAGAATTTTGAATTCATTCATTTATGTATTAAGTAAAACTTTATTTGAGAATAAATTGGAGATTTGATTATCAATCTTTATATAACAGAATTTGTTTTGGTTAAAGGAATAAAAGCAAAAGTTTTATTTGATAATGGTTGTTACATACATTTGTGTCGCCCAATTTTTTCTTAAGTCTTAGGTGTGATACCTAAGGTGTTTCCAGGCAAAGCCTTGAAGATGGCAACACCATAAGGGGAAGAATTTGTTGCTGATCGACATTACGAGGACTGTGATATCGAGAGTGGTGGGAGATCATTTGGTATTGATATCATTGAGCTGCATGTTTTTGGTAGCTCTTTATTGGTCATGTCTTTTTTAAGGAGGGAGTGGCCACTGATCCTCGAAAGTTTGAAGTAGATTGTGGAAGGTCAGAGTTGGATGCAGGAGTTTAGAGGTTGTTGCAGCAGGTATCCGAAGGCAAGTTATCAGAGTTGCGCAGTGGAAGGTTTTTTCCTGAACTCTGTGTATGATTGTGTTCCTTTTGTGAGTTTGTATTTCTTTGTTTGAATGTATTCTCTTGTGCAATTGTATTTCTTAATCTATGTTTCTATTTATGTGATTTCAATTCTTTTGCTTGTTTTGTTTGGACCCTATTAGTAGTAAATCTGAGGACAGAACTATTCAAAGAAGCGAGTAATTTAGTACCCCGTATTTTTTTTAATATTGTTTTTAAGATTTATGAATAAATTAAAATGATTTTTTGGAAATTTAATAAATATTTTTCTGAAGATTTGCCCTTTTTACACGTGCAAAATACGTGCAGATTTTTTTTTTGGAAAGTTCAAAGTCAAAAATTATTTTAGGGAAACTCATTATTTATTATTTGAGATTATTTTTGATTTTTCTAGATTTTTCCGATAATTATTGGACCTATTTAATAATATTACAAAAGAGAAGGATTTTTATGCAAAATTACCAATTGGAGTGAAAACTCCAGATTTTCGGATTTGGGGTTGGGTATAATGCCTATTCAACTCAGGGGTAAAAAGTTTACTTTTTGTTTTGATGAGTTTGATTTATTTTACAAGTTTCGATAAAAGAGGATCTTTTTACAAAGTTGTTATTTTGAGGGGTAATAGTACAAATTCGTTTTTTGGGCCTTTTAAACAGTACTGGCTAGCTTTATGATGGTTTTTTTGTTTTTAAATCTCAAATAAATTGGTTTTATCAAGTTTCCAAGTATATGGATCGATATATATGTAAAGATGTGTTTTAAAAAGAGTATTTTTGCAAATGTGTTCAAAACCCTAAAACCTTGGATCCTGACCTATTTAAGAGTGGAGTGCAGCCGTCTTTCGCTGCACAACACAAGGGATTTCATTATATTATTTTCTTGGAGTTGTAAAGCAAAAGATCTTGGATTCCTTACGAAGGAGGGATTTTTTGTATTGCTTTATTATCTTTGTTTGATCTCTTCAACAAGGTGAGTGACATGTTTTGTTTTGTTTTGCTGTACGTATGTTGTATGTGATGATTTATCGATTAGAAAAGCATGCTAGGAGTTTGTATGGTGATATATGAAGTTTTGATAAGTAGATGAATTAAAAGTGAATCGTTTCATGAAACTAAATTATTGATAATTGAAACCCTAATTTGTTGACTTGAGATTGTTAAAGAACTAAATAGAAATCATGAGTAGGTTGTTTTCCCTCACATATTAGCTGTTTTGAATTTTTGAGAAGTGTGGTATGAAGGTAGTGCATAAAGTGGATTAAAGATTACATTTACTTGGGTATAAATACATAACTATACTCGGGGGGGTTTCATTCCGTAGAAACTTGATTAGTGATTGTTATCATGCTTATATGCATGTGTAATTTATTTTGGATGATTGTGTACGAATTTAATGGCTATTGGATCTAAGAATCAAATCTTGAAGTTTGAGAAAGGGGTTTAGATTTGGATCCATGCATTATGAGCAATTTGGGGATTTCGTGATATTGTGAAGTTTTGAGATGTTCTCAATTGGATATGAGTGATTTTAGTACTGAGATTATATCTAAATATTTCACTATTTCTAATTATGAGTTTTGAAGTTTTCTTGGCGCACAAACATGTGTACATATATCTTATTACTTTGTTTTCGAAGAAATTGGGTTTTCGTGTGTTTTGATGGAGTTTTGATTGGATTTCCATTGTTTTGGTTCTGAGATAGTTTTAAACTCTTTACTACTCTTATTGATTGATTTTTGAAGTCTAAACTGATGTTAAAATTCGTATTCGAACATATATGTATATAAGATATTGTTCTGAAAGATTTTTGGGTAAAACTCCTATTTTGAGATCTTGAATTGTTTTGATGTGTTTTAATAACCCCTATATGTTATACAAGTTACAATTAATTAACTCAGGAAATTAGTTCTTCAAATTTGTGGTTTCTACTAAGTGAAATCGTGTATCGGTTAAAGCATGCACCACCTTTAAACTGCAGTCTGGACGTCTGACAGTCGACAGACCAATGTCGACAGTCGATTGTCGGGGTCCTAGCTGGATTATTTTCTTGAGTCTCGAATTTTCCTGCAGGACAGTCGACTGACTACCTTGTACAGTCGACTGTCTCTGCTCTAATTTAATGTTTTCTTTAAGTGTTGAATTTTTCTGCGGGACAGTCAACTGTCTAGATTACACAGTCGACTGTTACTACTCTGATTGTGCTTTCTTAAGTCTTCGAATTTTTTCACGGGACAGTCGACTGGCTACAGTATGCGGTCGACTGTCACTGCGCTGCTTGATGTTTTTCTTGAGTTTGGGTTTCATGCAGGACAGTCGACTGACTACTTCATGAAGTCGACTGCTTCTGCTCTGACTAATGTTTTCTTGAGTTTTCTGATGCTTCTCTTGAACGATTGTACTTTCAATATTATATTGTTTTGAAATATGTTTTGCAATGTTTATAGAGAATTATATGTCATTTACGATGGAGTTTAAATGTATTCTTTTGGATTTTATTTGAGTTACACGTGCTTTTAATGGAATTGACGTTTTGTGATGTCCTACAACTTAAAAATATTGTTTTCAGTTATTTAATAAATCTAATATTTATTTCGATTCTGGAATTTTATATAAGATTTGGATTTTTGTTGATTTAAGAGGTTTCTTCATATAATCGTTTCGACGATAGATTTGTGAGTTTTATTGAAAGTTTTGGTCTTGATGGATTAGTTGTGATTTCTTTAAGAGTTGAGTGGAAGTCCTGTGAACCGGCATATGAGATTTATGGATTTAGACCTGCGGGGTCTTGAGTTTGGGAAACGTAAGTACATGCGGGTAACTCAGGGATGTGATCCAGGGTGTGCAAGAACTTTGAATTCATTCATTTATGTATTAAGTAAAACTTTATTTGAGAATAAATTGGAGATTTGAGTATCAATCTTTGTATAACAGAATTTGTTTTGGTTAATGGAATAAATGCAAAAGTTTTATTTGATATTGGTTGTTACATACATTTGTGTCGCCCAATTTTTTTTTATGTCTTAGGTGTGGTACCTAAGGTGTTTCCAGGCAAAGCCTTGAAGATGGCAACACCATAAGGGGAAGAATTTGTTGCTGATCGACATTACGAGGACTGTGATATCCAGAGTGGTGGGAGATCATTTGGTATTGATATCATTGAGCTGCATGTTTTTGGTAGCTCTTTCTTGGTCATGTCTTTTCTAAGGAAGGAGTGGCCACTGATTCTCGAAAGTTTGAAGTAGATTGTGGAAGGTCAGAGTTGGATGCAGGAGTTTAGAGGTTGTTGCAGCAGGTTTCCGAAGGCAAGTTATCAGAGTTGCGCTGCGGAAGGTTTTTTCCTGAACTCTGTGTATGATTGTGTTCCTTCTGTGAGTTTGTATTTCTTTGTTGGAATGTATTCTCTTGTGCAATTGTATTTCTTAAACTATGTTTCTATTTATGTGATTTCAATTCTTTTGCTTGTTTTGTTTGGACCCTATTAGTAGTAAATCTGAGGACAGAACTATTCTAAGAAGCGAGTAATGTAGTACCCCGTATTTTTTTTAATATTGTTTTTAAGATTTATGAATAAATTAAAATGATTTTTTGGAGATTTAATAAATATTTTTCTGAAGATTTGCCCTTTTTACACGTGCAAAATACGTGCAAATTTTGTTTTGGAAAGTTCAAAGTCAAAAATTATTTTAGGGAAACTCATTATTTATTATTTGAGATTATTTTTGATTTTTCTAGATTTTTCCGATAATTATTGGACCTATTTAAAAATATTACAAAAAAGAAGAATTTTTGTGCAAAATTACCAATTGGAGTGAAAACTCCAGATTTTCGGATTTGGGGTTGGGTATAATGCCTATTCAACTCAGGGGTAAAAAGTTTACTTTTTGTTTTGATGAGTTTGATTTATTTTACAAGTTTCGATAAAGGAGGATCTTGTTACAAAGTTGTTATTTTGAGGGGTAATAGTACAAATTCGTTTTTTGGGCCTTTTAAACAGTACCGGCTGGCTTTATGATGGTTTTTTTGTTTTTAAATCTCAAATAAATTGGTTTTGTCAAGTTTCCAAGTATATGGATCGATATATGTAAAGATGTGTTTTAAAAAGAGTATTTTTGCAAATGTGATCAAAACCCTAAAACCTTGGATCCCGACCTATTTAAGAGTGGAGTGCAGCCGTCTTTCGCTGCACAACACAAGTAATTTCATTATATTATTTTCTTGGAGTTGTAAAGCAAAAGATCTTGGATTCCTTACGAAGGAGGGATTTTTTGTATTGCTTTATTATCTTTGTTTGATCTCTTCAACAATGTGAGTGACAAGTTTTGTTTTGTTTTGTTGTACGTATGTTGTATGTGATGATCTATCGATTAGAAAAGCATGCTAGGAGTTTGTATGGTGATATATGAAGTTTTGATGAGTAGATGAATTAAAAGTGAATCGTTTCATGAAACTAAATTATTGATAATTGAAACCCTAATTTGTTGACTTGAGATTGTTAAAGAACTGAATAGAAATCATGAGTAGGTTGTTTTCCCTCACATATTAGTTGTTTTGAATTTTTGAGAACTGTGGTATGAAGGTATTGCATAATGTGAATTAAAGATTACCTTTACTTGGGTATAAATGCATAACTCTACTCGGGGGGTTTTCATTCAGTAGAAACTTGATTAGTAATTGTTATGATGCTTATATGCATGTGTAATTTATTTTGGATGATTGCGGATGAATTTAATGGCTATTGGATCTGAGAATCAAGTCTTGAAGTTTGAGAAACGGGGTTTAGATTTGGATCCATGCATTATGAGCAATTTGGGGATTTCGTGATATTGTGAAGTTTTGAGAAGTTCTCAATTGGATATGAGTGGTTTGAGTATTGAGATTATATCTAAATATTTCACTATTTCTAATTATGAGTTTTGAAGTTTTCTTGGCGCACAAACATGTGTACATATATCTTGTTACGTTGTTTTCGAAGAAATTGGGTTTTCGTGTGTTTTGATGGAGTTTTGATTGGAGTTCCATTGTTTTGGTTCTGAGATAGTTTTAAACTCTTTACTGCTCTTATTTATTGATTTTTGAAGTCTAAACTGATGTTAAAATTCATATTCGAACATATATGTATAAAAGATTTTGTTTTGAAAGATTTTTGGGTATAACTCCAATTTTGAGATCTTGAATTGTTTTGATGTGTTTTAATAACCCCTATATGTTATACAAGTTACAATTAATTAACTCAGGAAATTAGTTCTTCAAATTTGTGGTTTCTACTAAGTGAAATCGTGTATCGGTTAAAACATGCACAACCTTTAAACTGCAGTCTGGAGGTCTAACAATCGACCGACCAATGTCGACAGTCGATTGTCGGAGTCCTGGCTGGATTATTTTCTTGAGTCTCGAATTTTCCTGCGGGACAGTCGACTAACAACCTTATACAGTCGACTGTCTCTGCTCTAAATTAATGTTTTCTTTAAGTGTTAGACTTTTTTGCGGGACAGTCAACTGTCCAGATTACACAGTCGAATGTTACTGCTCTGATTGTGTTTTCTTGAGTCTTCAAATTTTTTCACGGGACAGTCGACTGGCTACAGTATGCGGTCAACTGTCACTGCGCTGCTTGATGTTTTTCTTGAGTTTGGGTTTCATGCAGGACAGTCGACTGACTACTTCATGAAGTCGACTGCTTCTGCTCTGACTAATGTTTTCTTGAGTTTTCTGATGCTTCTCTTGAACGATTGTACTTTCAATATTATATTGTTTTGAAATATGTTTTGCAATGTTTATAGAGAATTATATGTTATTTACGATAGAGTTTAAATGTATTCTTTTGGATTTTATTTGAGTTACACGTGCTTTTAATGGAATTGACGTTTTGTGATGTCCTACAACTTAAAAATATTGTTTTCAGTTATTTAATAAATCTAATATTTATTTCGATTCTGGAATTTTATATAAGATTTGGATTTTTGTTGATTTAAGAGGTTTCTTGATATAATCGTTTCGACGATGGATTTGTGAGTTTTATTGAAAGTTTTGGTCTTGATGGATGAGTTGTGATTTCTTTAAGAGTTGAGTGGGAGTCCTGTGAATCGGCATATGAAATGTGTGGATTTAGACCTGGGGGGTCCTGAGTTTGGGAAACGTAAGTATATGCGGGTAACTCAGGGATGTGATCCAGGGTGTGCAAAAATTTTGAATTCATTCATTTATGTATTAAGTAAAATTTTATTTGAGAATAAATTGGAGATTTGAGTATCAATCTTTATATAACAGAATTTGTTTTGGTTAATAGAATAAAAGCAAAAGTTTTATTTCATATTGGTTGTTACATACATTTGTGTCGTCCAATTTTTGCTTAAGTCTTAGGTGTGGTACCTAAGGTGTTTCAAGGCAAAGCCTTGAAGGTGGCAACACCATAAGGGGAAGAATTGATTGCTGATCGATATTACGAGGACTGTGATATCGAGAGTGGTGGGAGATCATTTGGTATTGATATAATTGAGCTGCAAGTTTTTGGTAGCTCTTTCTTGGTCATGTCTTTTCTAAGGAGGGAGTGGCCACTGATCCTCGAAAGTTTCAAGCAGATTGTGGAAGGTCACAGTTGGATGCAGGAGTTTAGAGGTTGTTGCAGCAGGTTTCCGAAGGCAAGTTATCAGAGTTGCGCAGGGGAAGGTTTTTTCCTGAACTCTGTGTATGATTGTGTTCCTTCTGTGAGTTTGTATTTCTTTGTTGGAATGTATTCTCTTGTGCAATTGTATTTCTTAAACTATGTTTCTATTTATGTGATTTCAATTCTTTTGCTTGTTTTGTTTGGACCCTATTAGTAGTAAATCTGAGGACAGAACTATTCTAAGAAGCGAGTAATGTAGTACCCCGTATTTTTTTTAATATTGTTTTTAAAATTTATGAATAAATTGAAATGATTTTTTGGAGATTTAATAAATATTTTTCTGAAGATTTGCCCTTTTTACACATGCAAAATACGTGCAAATTTTGTTTTGGAAAGTTCAAAGTCAAAAATTATTTTAGGGAAACTCATTATTTATTATTTGAGATTATTTTTCATTTTTCTAGATTTTTCCGATAATTATTGGACCTATTTAAAAATATTACAAAAAAGAAGGATTTTTGTGCAAAATTACCAATTGGAGTGAAAACTCCAGATTTTCGGATTTGGGGTTGGGTATAATGCCTATTCAACTCAAGGGTAAAAAGTTTACTTTTTGTTTTGATGAGTTTGATTTATTTTACAAGTTTCGATAAAAGAGGATCTTTTTACAAAGTTGTTATTTTGAGGGGTAATAGTACAAATTCATTTTTTGGGCCTTTTAAACAGTACCGGCTGGCTTTATGATGGTTTTTTTGTTTTTAAATCTCAAATAAATTGGTTTTGTCAAGTTTCCAAGTATATGGATCGATATATGTAAAGATGTGTTTTAAAAAAAGTATTTTTGCAAATGTGTTCAAAACCCTAAAACCTTGGATCCCCGACCTATTTAAGAGTGGAGTGCAGCCGTCTTTCGCTGCACAACACAAGTGATTTCATTATATTATTTTCTTGGAGTTGTAAAGCAAAAGATCTTGGATTCCTTACGAAGGAGGGATTTTTTGTATTGCTTTATTATCTTTGTTTGATCTCTTCAACAATGTGAGTGACAAGTTTTGTTTTGTTTTGTTGTACGTATGTTGTATGTGATGATCTATCGATTAGAAAAGCATGCTAGGAGTTTGTATGGTGATATATGAAGTTTTGATGAGTAGATGAATTAAAAGTGAATCGTTTCATGAAACTAAATTATTGATAATTGAAACCCTAATTTGTTGACTTGAGATTGTTAAAGAACTGAATAGAAATCATGAGTAGGTTGTTTTCCCTCACATATTAGCTGTTTTGAATTTTCGAGAAGTGTGGTATGAAGGTAGTGCATAAAGTGGATTAAAGATTACCTTTACTTGGGTATAAATGCATAACTATACTCGGGGGGGGTTTCATTCAGTAGAAACTTGATTAGTGATTGTTATGATGCTTATATGCATGTGTAATTTATTTTGGATGATTGTGGACGAATTTAATTGCTATTGGATCTAAGAATCAAGTCTTGAAGTTTGAGAAAGGGGTTTAGATTTGGATCCATGCATTATGAGCAATTTGGGGATTTCGTGATATTGTGAAGTTTTGAGATGTTCTCAATTGGATATGAGTGGTTTTAGTACTGAGATTATATCTAAATATTTCACTATTTCTAATTATGAGTTTTGAAGTTTTCTTGGCGCACAAACATGTGTACATATATCTTATTACGTTGTTTTCGAAGAAATTGGGTTTTCGTGTGTTTTGATGGAGTTTTGATTGGATTTCCTTTGTTTTGGTTCTGAGATAGTTTTAAACTCTTTACTACCCTTATTGATTGATTTTTGAAGTCTAAACTGATGTTAAAATTCGTATTCGAACATATATGTATATAAGATATTGTTCTGAAAGATTTTTGTGTAAAACTCCTATTTTGAGATCTTGAATTGTTTTGATGTGTTTTAATAACCCCTATATGTTATACAAGTTACAATTAATTAACTCAGAAAATTAGTTCTTCAAATTTGTGGTATCTACTAAGTGAAATCGTTTATCGGTTAAAACATGTACAACCTTTAAACTGCGGTCTGGAGGTCTGACAGTCGACCGACCAATGTCGAGAAAGCAGCAGCAGCTAAAGAAGTCACAGAGGAAGCAACCAAAGCGGAATCTCGACTGTCGGGGTCCAGGCTGAAGTATTTTCTTGAGTCCGAATTTTCCTGCAGGACCGTCGACTGTCCAGATTACACAGTCGACTGCTACTGCTCTGATTGTGGTTTAAGCTCTTCAAATTTTTTAGCGGGACAGTCGACTGGGTATAGTATGCGGTCGACTGTCACTGCGCTGCTTGATGTTTTTCTTGAGTTTGGGTTTCACGCAGGACAGTCGACTGACTACTTCATGAAGTCGACTACTAGTGCTCTGACTGATGTTTTCTTGAGTTTTTTTATGCTTCTTTTGAACGATTGTTCTTTCAATATTATATTATTTTAAAAGATATTTTGCAATATTTTTACAGAGAATTATATGTTATTTACGATGGAGTTTTAAATGTATTCTTTTGTACCTTATTTGAGTTACACGTGCTTTCAAAGGAATTGATGTTTTGTGATATTCTACAACATAAAAATATGTTTTTCAGTTATTTAATAAATCTAATATTTATTTGGATTCTGGAATTTTATATAAGATTTGGATTTTTGTTGATTTAAGAGGTTTCTTCATTTAATCGTTGTGACGATGGATTTGCTGAGTTTTATTGAAAGTTTTTGTCTTGATGGATGAGTTGTGATTTCTCTAGGAGTCGAGTGGGATTCCTGTGAACCGGCAGATGAGCAGATGAGATTTGTGGATTTAGACCTGCGGGGTCTTGAGTTTCTTTTGTGGAATTAAGTCCGGCAGGATACACTAACTCTAGAGAGGGAAAGTTTTGTGTTTTTTATAATAACCAACCTAAGGACAGGCACTAGTGAATATGTGATGGAACTTGGAAAACGTAAGTATATGCTCGGTCTGTTAGTCCAACGGATGCGTTTTAGGACGGTTTGTTCTTCTGTCTCGAGAGGACATTTGTATGTTCGTGTGTCGAGGGTCTGCAGGCCTATTTGCGAAGCATGTAGGGTGTATTCGCGTGTCGATGGTAGGCAGGCCTATTCACGAAATGTACCTGGTATATCTGCATGTTGAGGGCCTTGCAAGCCTATTCGTGGGGTACACGGTTGGGAGGTGATTCTCCAGTTTTTGACCTATTCTTACATGATGCTTCCGCGTTGAGGGCTGTGGTGCCTATTTGCGGAGTATTCTGGATCTTGTTTTCCATCACCATAGTAGGATTAGTTGCATAACGATGGATCTAACCCTATAAAATGGAGATCGTTAAGGGCTTGCACCGGACCTATATAGTATGGAATTCATAGAATCCGACAAGTATGCATTAGAGATTCAGTATATAGCATTGATGTTTCTTGACTTGGTTTTATGCTTGTTGTTTTCTGTTTTCCTACACTTGACATTTAGGCTAGATTCACTAGATGTTTTCATGTATAAATTAATACTATCTTATATTCCTTGATGATTTCATGTTTTACTTATTGTTATTTCTCATTTCATTTATTCTTACTGTTAATACATGTTGTAGATGACTCTATGTTTTATAATTTATTTATGTTGTTTTCTTTTATGTCACTCACACCCTCACATCGTTATGGCTGACCCATGTAGTTTTGGGGGTTAGGCTTATCTCTAGCCCCATGTTTTACAGGTAGGTGCTTATAGCTTGGGATTTCGATGCTTGTGCTAAATTGATGTTATAGCTTATGTGAAATTGTAGAAGAAGTGTTGTAAAAAATTGTGTAATTCAAGGTATTTTGTATTCCGCTGTGTTTTGTATAAGTGATGTAATAAAAGTTGAAATAAAAATTATCTGTGTTTTTGGCTATGTTTACTATTGCAATTGAAGTTGATGCTGGGAATTGTGCCACGTATTTCTGAGATATCATATTCGAAATTCGGGACGCTACATGTATGCAACCCATACTACATACGCTCATAACAAGCCGTTTCTTCATATATAGGGATTTGAACCTACACCATGAATTTTACTCCTATACTCAACCTGAATCTGAAGATACAGCGTGACTGATGAGGTTGCCCTGAAACGGTCTAATCCTGCCATTTGCAGTCATATAGTGGTGTCTCTGTTTACCACTATTTCCCGGCATACCGGACCTCACTCAAAAATCTGACGAACCCTTGGAGTTAACTACAACACAGGTTAGCTCGAAGCATCCCCTATGGCCCCCTAGCTGATAGACAATAGTCTATGGCTTGTCCGCCTTTCTTGATATAGAGCATGACGGAGTTCCGGGGGTCCATCCCCTAGCTCCGACAGGATACTTCCTGCCCTTATCATGGCACTTTAGAAATTAACAGACTATACAAGGATCCCGTGCTCCCAACTCGTGAGAAGGCACAGACCGTATCCCTTTGATAGTAAGGGTACAACCAATAACACCACCTAGTGTTGGCCTATAGAACAGGTCGAATCATAAGGTATCACCCTTAATACCAACTCTTTCCCTTCGGCAAAAAATGATAATAAATAAGGGTTAAGTAGTAATAGCCATAAGTTACTACCCTAACGATGTTACTAACCCTAAACAATCCGAGGGATGACAATAATACTAACACAACATGTAGGTCTTGAGTTAGACTTCTCAAGATAACTTTACTAGTTGCTCAACCTAGACTTACCAGAATCTCTAAGAATCCTGTTCCTAGCCTATCGATCCAAAACCCCGGCAATACGAACGTATTCGCATGCTACTACCCTGAACTTGTATTCCGTCTACACTCCCGGCCCGCGGTCAACCTACACCGGTTAAGATCTGATGGTGCACGAGAGGTGACTCATCCACAGTCCACGAGGAGTAAAATAAATACAAGTCTTGAGGGTCGATGTCCCTATGGCAATGATATCACCCTAGATGAGCACAATAACTGCGTACTAGCTAATAAGCTACATACGAGCAAAACAACTTATATAAGAGCCAACTAGCTACGTATGAGCCAAACGAATCACATACGACCCAACTGGCTATGTATGCTGCAAATGAAATATATAGAAGCAACCATAAAAGCCTTCTAACAACCTAGAAGCAAAAATAACATGCTACTAGCAAAACTTGATCTTTTATACACTGTTACCGCTAAATCTGGTGTGGGGGCAAAATGATAGTATTTGTGGGTTCTTGGAAAACTTGACGCTAAATTTGGTGTGGGGGCAAACAGATAGTATTTGTGGATTCTTGGAAAACTTGAATAGCAAACCTGAAACCTGTTCTGCCGGAGTTTGACCGTTGACTCCCACCGTTCACCTGCAAAAAGTGCGATACACCGGGGTTGATCCCGGCGATGCACCCTCTGACGCTCAAGTCAGTAATCAGGAATGATTATGAAAGAGCGTAAATTGGCAAAAGATTGATTACCTCTTAATGGTGGTGGGTGGGGGGTATTTATAGTCGCCGTTGGGATCAGATTAGGAATGTGATCCCTGTGATCAGATTAGGAATGTAATCCCTATGATCAGACAAGGAATGTAATCCCTAATTTCCGGTGGAATGATAGATGTGAATCAGGACCGTTATTTAGTATTAATCAGAAACCCTAATCCTATCCTGCTGGACCGGGATTGCTGCGGGTTGAAACCCGCACCCAGTTAAGGTGGATCCGTTCGTAGGTTATTGGATCTTTGGGGAGGAGATCCAGTACCCATTTCATACCCATTAGTAGGTGAAATTACTGTTTTACCCCTGAGCTTTAAGATTAGTGTCCGATGTGAACGGTCCCGATTTAATCCTATTTTTAGCCATATCACGAGCCCCCCACTCCTGGAGTCTGAGTTCTACAGTCTTCGAGGAGTAGTTTTGTTGTTCTAATGGCATATGGGATTTTATCGGTGTTCTTAAGGGAGTTTGAAATCTTGCTTGGGGTGTATCGGTGTTATTTTGGGCTTGTAAAATACCCAAAAATATCCTCAGAATTTTCTGGATTTTTGGTGATTTTTCCAGATTTTTCTGAATTTTTTCTCATTTTTTTGAATTTTTTATTTGTTTTCCTAATTAAATAATTAATTATCAAAAATATTAATTAATTATTCTAATTTAATAATTATTTTTTTTCAGAATTTAAAAATTATTTTTTTGAATTAAAAATTATTTTTAGAATTTTTAATTAATTTTTTTCTATTTTTTAAATATTTTTTCAGATTTTTTAAATAATTAAAACAAATAAACAAATAAATTAATTAATTAAATATTACCTAGACACGTGGCGCATTTCTGAGCGTCGATTATGATCAGATGTGCGCGCATCGCAAGGCAGATCACGTTCTGAACACGTGGCGCGTTTCTAAGCGTCGATCGTGTCGCGACGCGAATTTTAAGACGATCGGACAGATCATATGGGTCGGCAGGTTTTTTCTCCAATTTCAAGGTCGGTACCTCGTCCACTCGGCTCGGCACCTCGGCGGTTGGCCGAACGCTTCGAGATGAAGCGACGTGACAATTTTTTTTTTCTTTCTTTCTTTCTTTCCCCACTGCTTCTTCTCTTCCCTTCTCCTTCGGCGAAACCTCAATCGACGACTTCTCCTTCGTCTCACCCCGTCTTCGACTGGTGCAGAGCTCGAGGATGGAGCTCGTCGTAGGGGAGGAGAGGAGCTCGAGCGATGGGTTCGACGAAGCAGGAGCATGGCGCGGAGAGTGAGCTCGTCGATGGGTTTGGAGTTCTGCGTAGGGGAAGCTGAGCTCGGCGAGGGGATGAGCTCGTTGACGAGAGCTCGCTCGAGGGAGCTCGAAGAGGGAGATGATGGAGCTCGTTAATGGCGGTGGTGAGCACAGTGAGGGGAAGCTCGAGCTCGGCGAGGCGATGAGCTCGTTGACGAGAGCTCACTCGAGGGAGCTCGACGAAGGAGATGATGGAGCTCGTTAATGGCGGTGGTGAACACAGTGAGGGGAAGATCGAGCTCGGTGATGATCTTGGCGAGGAGAGTTCGTGAAGGAGAGGTCGTGAAGGAGCTCGATGAGGCTGAGCTCGGAGATAAGTAGGAAGCTTAGCGAAGAGAGAGCTCGAGCTCGGTAAGGACAGGCCGCCGGAGGTTAGGCTAGACGAGCTCGAGCTTAGGTCAAAGATGACGAGGTTAGGCAACTCGAGTTCGAGCTTAGGTGAGGTGTTAAGCTCGAGCCTAGGTTGAAGAAGGGGGTCAGTTCTTGGGTTTGGTCTTGGCATGCTCGACGAAGGTGGCGCTCGGAGATGGGTTCGGAGCTTGGTGACGGAGCTCGACTACCGTGGGAGCTCGAAGGTGGTCGTCAAGTTAGGAGAGCCTGACTGTGGAGCTCGGCACCGTGGTCGGTATTCGGAGCTCGGAGACAATGGAGCTCGACGAAGGGGACTTCGGCTGTCGTGGGGACCTTTGACAGTGAGCTCGTCATGGGAGATTGGCTCTGTTGCTGGTTTTGTTTTGGCGGGAGATTGGAGAAGAATAAGAGAGGAAGCTGAAGTGGGTTATGGGTTTGGGTCCCATAACGGATCTGAGCCCGACCCAGTAGCTTTTCTTCTTCTTCTTCTTCTTCTTCTTCTTCTTCTTCTTCTTCTTCTTCTTCTTCTTCTTCTCTGCTTCTTGTTCGGCAAATCCGAGCACAAATTTTGAGGAGCATTTTTCTCCACTTTGTAGTTCGGTAGTTCGGTAGCTCGGATTTCAGATCCGAGCTACATGGCTCAATCTGGATGTTTGATCATGAACATGGCGCGAATCACGAGACAGGAGGCTCAGATTTCGAGAAAACGTTATCTTGTCATTTTGTGGAGACGTGGTGAGATCTGAGCCGTTCATCATGTTCTGGCACGTTTTTATGCATGATCCAACGGTGAAACTAGCTCGGCAGCATTTTTCTCCATATGTGGAGGTCGGTACCTCGGCACCTCGGCTTGATAGAACGGCCACGGCGGAGCTCATCGCTGAGAAGAAAGAAGAAGGGGAGGAGAGGCATTCGGGTTCTCTCCTCTGCCTTGTTCTTTCGCACAGTGAAGAAGAGGAGAAGTGTTGGATACCTTTGGCGGGAAGACTAAAGAAGAAGGAGCTAAGAAGGGTATGGGTCGGACCGTGAGTATCGGATCCGACCCCAACCCGTTAGCCTCTTTTTCTTTCTACCTCTTTATCTGCTTGCTTGTTCGGCGAATCCGAGCACGGATTTTGAGGCACATTTTTCGCCACTTTGCATTTCGGTAGATTGGTAACTCGGGTTTCAGATCCGAGCTACGAGGCTCAATCTGGACGGTTGATCACGATCATAGCGCGAATCACAAGACAAGAGGCTCAAATTTCGAGATAACGTTATCTTATCGTTTTGTGGAGACGTGGCGAGATCTGAGCTGTTAATCATGTTTGGACACAAATTTTGAGACAATCTGACGGTGAAACTGGCTCGGCGGCATTTTTCTCCATATGTGGAGATCGATATCTCGACACCTTGGCTCGGTAGAACGGCCATGGCGGAGCTCATCGCTGAGAAGAAAGAAGAAGGGGAGGAGAGGCATTCGGGTTCTCTCCTCTGCCTTGTTCTTTCGCACAGTGAAGAAGAGGAGAAGTGTTGGGTACCTTTGGCGGGAAGACTAAAGAAGAAGGAGAAGAATGAAGGAGCTAAGAAGGGTATGGGTCGGACCGTGGGTATCGGATCCGACCCCGACCCGTTAGCCTCTTTTTCTTTCTTCCTCTTTATCTGCTTGCTTGTTCGGCGAATCCGAGCACGGATTTTGAGGCACATTTTTTGCCACTTTGCAGTTCGGCAGATTGGTAACTCGGATTTCAGATCCGAGTTACGCGGCTCAATCTGGATGGTCGATCACGATCATAGCCCGAATCACAAGACAAGAGGCTCAAATTTCGAGATAACGTTATCTTGTCGTTTTGTGGAGATGTGGTGAGATCTGAGCCGTTCATCATGTTCGGACACAAATTTTGAGACAATCTGACGGCGAAACTAGCTCGGCGGCATTTTTCTCCATATGTGGAGGTCAGTACCTCATCCACTCGGCTCGGTGACTCGGTAGTTCCACCTCTGCCCATAGTAGCTCGGTAGCTCGGCGAGGAAGGGGGTCAGCATATTTGGAGAGGTGAAGAGCTCCGAAGCCTGGTGATGTGCTCTCTATTTTTGGAGATTTTTGAAGAGGAGCTCTACTCCTAGGGGTGGAGAAGAGGCGCTAGGAAGATCCTCGTACGAGCCATGGGAAGACCCATTCTTTGAAGTGAGTGCAGGAACAACTTTATGGGAGAGTTTCGAGCTCCGAACTCGCTTACAAGAGGCCCGCTTTGGAGATGAGCGGAGTGAAGAGCTCGGCTCTAGGAGAGAGCCATCTGGAAGACGAGTTTGAGGAGCAAATCTAGGAGAGAGTTGTGAGCTCCGAACTCGATGAGAAGAGGTCCGCCTTGGAGTTGAGCGGAGGGAAAAGCTCGGCTCCAGGAGAGCCATCTAGAAGACAAGTTTGAGGAGCAACTCTAGGAGGGAGTTGTAAGCTCCGAACTTGTTGAGAAGAGGTCCACCTTGGAGGTGAGCGGAGCGAAGGGCTCGACTCTAAGAGAGAGCCATCTGGAAGAAGAGTTTGAGGAGCAACTCTAGGATAGAGTTGTGAGCTCCAAACTCGGTGAGAAGAGGTTCGCCTTGGAGGCGAGCGGAGTGAAGAGCTCGGCTCTGGGAGAGAGCCATTTGTGAGACAAGTGTGAGGAGGAACTCTAGGAGAGAGTTGTGCTCCGAACTCGTTGAGAAGAGGTCCGCTTTGGAGGCGAGCGGATTGAAGAGCTCGGCTCTAAGAGAGAGCCATCTGGAAGACGAGTTTGAGGAGCAACTCTAGGAGGGAGTTTTGAGCTCCGAACTCGTTGAGAAGAGGTCTTCTTTGGAGGCGAGCGGAGTGAAGAGCTCGGCTCTAAGAGAGAGCCATCTGGAAGACGAGTTTGAGGAGCAACTCTAGGAGGGAGTTGTGAACTCCGAACTTGTCGAGAAAAGGTCCGCCTTGGAGGTGAGCAGAGCAAAGAGCTCGGCTCTAAGAGAGAGCCATTTGGAAGACGAGTTTGAGGAGCAACTCTAGGAGGGTGTTGTGAGCTCCGAACTTGTCGAGAAAAGGTCCGCCTTGGAGGTGAGCGGAGCAAAGAGCTCGGCTCTAAGAGAGAGTCATCTGGAAGAAGAGTTTGAGGAGCAACTCTAAGAGGGAGTTGTGAGCTCCGAACTCGTTGAAGAGGACTTCTTTGGAGGCGAGCGGAGTGAAGAGCTCGGCTCTGGGAGAGAGCAATTTGGAAGACGAGTTTGAGGAGCAACTCTAGGAAGGAGTTGTGAGATCCGAACTCGTTGAGAAGAGGACCGCCTTGGAGGTGAGCGAAGCAAAGAGCTCGGCTCTAAGAGAGAGCCATCAGGAAGACGAGTTTGAGGAGCAACTCTAGGAGGGAGTTGTGAGCTCCGAACTTGTTGAGAAGAGGTCCGCCTTGAAGGTGAGCGGAGCGGAGAGCTCTGCTCTAAGAGAGAGCCATCTGGAAGACGAGTTTGAGGAGCAACTCTAGGAGGGAATTGTGAGCTCCAAACTTGTTGAGAAGAGATCTGCCTTGAAGGTGAGCGGAGCGAAGAGCTCGGCTCTAAAAGAGCCATATGGAAGAAGAGTTTGAGGAGCAACTCTGGGAAGGAGTTATGAGCTCAGGACTTGTTGAGAAGAGGTCCGCCTTGAAGGTGAGCAGAGCGAAGAGCTCGGCTTTAAGAGAGAGCCATCTGGAAGAAGATTTAGAGGAGCAACTCTAGGAGGGAGTTGTGAGCTCCGAACTCGTTGAGAAGAGGTCCGCCTTGAAGGTGAGCGGAGCGAAGAGCTCGGCTCTAGGGGAGAGCCATTTGGAAGACGAGTTTGAGGAGCAACTCTAGGAGAGAGTTGTGAGCTCCGAACTCGCTATTTAAGTGAGAGTTCCAATGGTTGTAGGAGTAGTTCCGAATGGCGAACCACTTCTAACTCGCTTAAGAGCAAGTTATCCGAAGCAGAATCGAGCCAAGTGTTGGACTCCGAACTCGTCGTTAGAGGGATTCAACGGTTGTAGGAGCAATTCCGAATGGCGAACCACTTCTAACTCGCTTAAGAGCAAGTTATCCGAAGTAGAATCGAGCCAAGTGTTGGACTCCGAACTCGTCGTTAGAGGGATTCAACAGTTGTGGGAGCAATTCCGAATGGCGAACCACTTCTAACTCGCTTAAGAGCAAGTTATCCAAAACAGAATCGAGCCAAGTGTTGGACTCCGAACTCGTTGTTAAAGGTTAGTAAGTTGAGGGAGCAACCATGTAGAAGAAGTTGGACTCTGAACTCACCATTTAGCGAGTCGTGACTCGGAGAGATAGAGAAGCAAGAGCAATAATTTTCAATTAAAAGTTGTAAAGTTTTATCGAAATAAACTAAGTGGCCGCTTCAATAAGGCGAGCCATTATTACATGCTATTGGTCGGGTTACAAGCATCGGCCTTATTGAAAATCAGGATCCTATGTCTACAATAAGGTGAAGACCTCTTGGGAGGAGCTGGGAGATTCTGAGTCTTGAAGCTCGGCGGGCCCTTCTGTTCGTTTGTAGGCTCCTCAGGAGGGAAGCTCGGACCCCTCTTTTTGGACGAACTTGGTCAGGTATCCCCGCTGTATGAGTTCTTCGATCTCCTCCTTGAGAGCCCGAAAATCATCCGTGTCGTGGCCGTGGTCCCTGTGAAAGCGGCACCACTTATCCTTATTCCTCTTCTTGCCGGGTGTATTCATTCTAGGGGGAGCACGGAGTAGCTCTTCCTTGTCCACCTCCATAAGAACTTCTGATATATTAGCAATGAGGGGGTTGAACTTCTCAAAACGAGGAGTCGGGCGACACTGTCCATTGTCGTCCTTCTGGGATGTTTGGGATCCCTCTTTGCTTGTGCTCTTCCGTTTGTTCCCAGAAGATGTCTCCTCAAAGCCCGGGAGATTCTCGGCTTCTTCTGCCCGAATGTACTTCTCGCTCCTAAGAAGGAGGTCGGCGAAATTATGCGGGGGCTTCTTGGCAAGGGAGGAGCGAAGGTTAGAGTTGAGGACATTTGATTGGAAGGCGGCCGCCGCAACTGACTGGTCGAGGGAGGCGATGGATCTAACCTCTGCAGTGAACCTCCCACATAGTCTCTCAACTTCTCTCCCTTCTCCTGGCAGAGCTGGAGTAATGAGATGCTGGTCTTCTCCGTGCGTCTGCTACTCACAAAATAGGTGATGAAGAGGGTTTCAAACTATTCGTAGGAGAATATGGAAGATGGGGCGAGGAGGGAGTACCATTCCCGAGCCGAACCCTTAATAGTGGTGGGGAAGGTCTTGCACAGCAAGGCATCGGAAGCTTGGTGGATTAGCATGAGGGTCTTAAAGCTTTCGATGTGGTCCATGGGGTCCGACTCCCCCGAGTAAGTTTCGAACTGTGGGGGTTTGAAACCTCTTGGGATAGGAGCCTCCATGATGGTCCGGGAGAAGGGAGGTCTGCTCGGGCGGATGGTCCTTCCTTTTAACTCTTCATCCTTGTCTATTCGACCGATGCACCTCTCCATCTCGTGGAGACGGCGGTAGAGAGCATCGTCCCTCCGACAGTAGTCAAACGAGCCTCTGGACTCGTCTTCATAGGAAGGGGAGCGGGGACTACGACAACGGTGACTCTGGGAGCGACGGGGGCTTGGCATGTGCTGTTGGTTGCTAGGAGCCGGAGGAGGAGTTATGGACCGATGGCAAGGACTTTGGACCTGTGGAGGGGTAAGAGCACTTTGGGCATTGTTGTTGTTGGGTCGGAGGTTGAGGGCTTGCGAAACAGTCGCCTGGAACTCGGCACGAGTGATGGGTGCCTCATCGTTCCTCGGATGTTGCCGACCGGCAGGGGAGTGAGGTCTTATCCTTTGGTTCTCGGGTTACTCTCTCTGCCCTTTTCGGGTAGGGGACCTTCTGTAGTCTCGGCGGTGAGGAGATCGCTCATTCGGACGTTGCTAGCGGGAGGCTCCCTCTCGGGCCCGCTTTTCATCCAAACGGCGGCGAAGATCCTCATCCTTCTGCCGATTGAGAATGGTATTGCGAAGGTCGGAAACTCGGGGATTGTGGGAGGCCATAGAATACGTAGAGGCATTGTGTATTGAGATGCGGTCCTGATGGAAAGGTTGCTTCTGTGGGTTAGGATGCGAGGCCCCTGCACCGGCATTCTGAGGACCGGGGGGACCCTTAAGGGGTTGCTGATTCTGAAGAGGATGCTGGTCATGTTGGAGAGGGTCCTCAGCTTGAGGAGGAAGTTGCCCCTGCTACTGAGCGGGTTGGATGGGGACTTCCTGTTGCTGATCAACGGGTTTGGGTCCACGGTTGGACCCTCTGGATCATACTTTCCTAGAAGGCATGGCTGGAGAAGATCTGACCAACGGGAAGAGGGGAGGCTGCTATTCGTTTGATTCCCACAGATGGTGCCAATCTGTTACCGCTAAATCTGGTGTGGGGGCAAACAGATAGTATTTGTGGATTCTTGGAAAACTTGAATAGCAAACCTGAAACCTGTTCCGCCAGAGTTTGACCATTGACTCCCGCCGTTCACCTGCAAAAAGTGCGAGACACCGGGGTTGATCCCGGCGACGCACCCTCTGACGCTCAAATCAGTAATCAGGAATGATTATGAAAGAGCGTAAATTGGCAAAAAATTGATTACCTCTTAATGGCGGTGGATGGGGGGTATTTATAGTCGCCGTTGGGATCAGATTAGGAATGTGATCCCTGTGATCAGATTAGGAATGTAATCCCTATGATCAGATAAGGAATGTAATCCCTAATTTTCGGTGGAAGGATAGATGTGAATCAGGGCCGTTGATTAGTATTAATCAGAAACCCTAATCATATCCTGCTGGACCGGGATTGTGCAGGTTGAAACCCGCACCCAGTTGAGGTGGATCCGTTCGTAGGTTATTGGATCTTTGGGGAGGAGATCCAGTACCCATTTCAGACCCGTTAGTAGGTGAAATTACCGTTTTACCCCTGAGCTTTAAGATTCGTGTCCGATGTGAACGGTCCTGATTTAATCCTATTTTTAGCCATATCATACACAAAGGCAACATAAAAAGCCTTCTAACAACCTAGAAGCAATTAAACATACTACTCTTATCGAAATTCAACAAAATTAGACTTTTTAGAACGGTGAGAACATCTACTACAACTCTCTAGTTGACAACCTTCTCAGATTCAGTCAATAAGAGGTATAAAAACTTCAAACAATCTAAATAGCAAAGCTTCAGCCAAAAAGGCTAGCTAATGTAACTTGTAAAGGTCATAACTCCTACTTCGCTTATCGGAATCTAACAAACTAGGACATTTTGGAAAGGTGAGAATCTCTACTACAACTCTGTAGTTGATAACCTTCTCACATTCAGTCAATAAGAGGTACAAAAATTTCAAACATACTAAACAGCGAAACTTCAGCTAAAAGGCCAGCTGCTATGACTTGTAAAGGTCATAACTCCTCCGCTTATCGGAATCTAACAAAATAGGATATTTTGGAAAGGGGAGAACATCTACTATAACTCTCTAGTTGACCACTTTTTTAGATTCCTTATGGAACTCAAAATCCAGCTCCTTGAACATAATTCAATAACAACAAAAAGGACAGCAAAAGCTGAAACTTGTAATGCTCACAACTTTTGCTATACTTATCGGAATCTAACAAAATTGGATATTTTGGAAAGGGGAAAACCTCTAATACAAGTCTCTAGTTGACCACTTTTTCAGATTCCTTGTGAAATTCAAAATCCAGCTCCTTGAACATAATTTAAGAACAACAAAAAGGATAACAAAAGATGAAACTTGTAAAGCTCATAACTTTTGCTATACTTATCGGAATCTAACAAAATTGGACATTTTGGAATGGGGAGAACATCTACTACAACTTTTTAGTTGACCACTTTTTCAAATTCCTTATAGAGCTGAAAATCCAGCTTTTTGAACAAAATTCAAGAACAACATTTATTCTAGTCCATAATCATCATATGCACATTACCACTTCAATCTCTTATATGCCATTTATTCTAGTCCATAATCATCATATGCACATGATTTAGTCCAAGTTGTTCACACAATAACATATAACAATAGTAAACAAAAATGAACAAGCATAAGGTGAGAAACCCCCACCCAAATCGGTTGTAGGAAGAACTAGCTTTGATCTTCTCCTCGTTCTTTCTCCTCATGAAACGAGAACCCACTCTTTTCTTTTGGTTTTGATCTCTCTTTCTTTTCTTTTCTTGTCAATTTTTTTCCTAAAAATAAAACAAGACAAGATGAAGAAGGAGAATTAGATGAGATGAGAAGGGAAACACAAATGAAAATGGGCTCTTGCCCTTAAGGTAATGGCCGGCCAAGGGGGTGGGGAAGTTTTATCAGCGAAGGGGGAGTGAATTTGTGGTTGAGAAGAGAGACCAGTGTTCTCATTCTCATGGTTCAACAATTTGATGTTCAATTTGCAAATTAATATTGCAATCAAACCCTAATCCAATCCTAACCCTTCATTTGATCATGCTGGATCAAAATAAGAGACATTTTTCCAAAATCACATACTACATGATTTCGTAGAAACGTATGAAATCGATACAGTACATATACGTACATATATCTATCTACACAGATAATTTTTATAAGCCAAAACGAATAATCTCTACCAAAATTATTTTAATTCAGAAATAATAATAAAAATAATTTTATTATCGACTTGGAAGATTTCAGTACCAATTTGATACAATACAGATAAATACGGACTAGTATATATTGTAACGCCCCGAATTCCAAATAAGACCGAATTCGAGATTTCACAGGATCTTTACTTCACTTTGTACAATTTTATATGGAAATTAAAACTTTTCAATAATACATCAGAGTTCATTTACATCTTACTTACACAGTGGAAGAATAAAAGATTACAACATGGAAAACAAAAATACAACTCGTACAACTTTATCAAATAAGTCATCGATTGCATCATAATATCTTTATTCCTTCATGAATAGTCCATTACCTGCATATTGAGCTGTGGATACGTCAGTCACTTACAACTGACGAAAATGTTATACTCGGCTATCCTCTCTATACCGTACATATAACGATCTCATACTTTAACAAATCACCAAAGTTGAATGAACAATAAAATGTTAAATCGTGACTACGCTAAACATGTAAGTGTATGCCATGCCTTAATGCCTAATGCACACATTTTATACCAGGATGACACAAATGCACACTTTTTCGGATTCTATGCATCCCATACTACATAGGTCCGAGGGCAAGCACCTACGTACTCCACAATAAAGGGCTCGATCCCTCGCCATGATAACTACTTAGTAATTAAGCAAGATTTAGATCATTCCACGAATATGGACCCCAGCCACGGAGATCCACTACCGACTGTTATAACAGATCCCTCATCGTGTGAATCATCCCGTAAGTGCCCTTCTAGCACGGTATATGTATATATATAGGAGTATGGGCAAACCCTCCGCCCGACTACGCTAAATCCCGGATAAGGCCCATCTCCTACAGAGCAACCACAATCACAGAGATCCACCGCCGACTGGGACTATAGCCACAGGAGATCTACCGCCGACTATATAGAAGCAACCCACTTACGTTTGCCCAGGTTCACTACATCTTCACTTATGTGCCTAATTGTTTAGTTCAAGACATGAATAAATTTCCAAAACTAGAATTAATTTTACATCCTACCGAACCTAATCAATATTTATCGAGATAGCTCCATTGCCATATCTCAAAATCACATCTCAAAATCTTTTATTTCAATAGTGCCGGTACCCGAGGTCTTACTAACTCTAAATCACAATTTCTCATGTACAAGAATCATGGGTATAGATACTGTTTAGTAAACAAGTCTTAGACCTAGGTATTTTCATCTTTCAACTTATTCACAAAATACCAATATCTTATTCGCAAACAAATCTTTTGCTTAGTCTTGTCTCTATTCATGATCTTATTCATCCATTCATAATTTTTACAAGCAAAAAGATATTTCTTTAAGGAATACAATTTCATCACATGAAATTTTATAATCAATCCAAGCTATTTCAAGTCTCAGTTCGCTTAAAATATTTCTTAAGCAAATACAAGTTTAATCTCTTTAAAAGATCACTTCACAAAATAATATTTTACTTTTCTTCACCACAAGTTAAATTCTCAAAATTTTATTTCTTTTTGTACATCAAAAATATACAAGAAAACTATCTCTTAATATTTCCACTTATTATATTGATACTAAGATTTTATTTCAATTCAAATGACCATTCATGATTAAAAAAATCAAAACAAATAATCAAAAGTAAGGCCTAGTTTTGAACCCATGACTTGCGCCAACTCACAGCCGGCATCCAGATCCCGAACCCACTAGCCACATAGTCAATGTGGACTTTGTGTCATATTTGTATGCCGAAATATATTTGAATCAAGTTTCAGTTTCGGTATTTAAAAAAAAAAACAAAAGTAAATATAACTATCAAGTTTCTAAACTAGGATCTCTTTCAACAATGCTCTATATTGCACTGGCTAACCAGTAAGTCTAAGTGTATTTCCTGTTTAAGAGTTATAATAATATACTTTTGTTTATACAAAACTGAATTTAATTCTTTTAAACAAAACTCATTAATCAAAATAATCCATCCTTTTAGTGTATTGAAACAAAAATTCTCTTTTGGACTGAGATAAATATTAAAACAGTAATCAAAGTGTTCAAACTTATTTTAAGAAATATATCTTCATTTTCAAATAATTTTTCCTTTTTTTTTCTTTTTGCATACAAGATTACACATTTTCTCAAAATCTCGAAACTAAAAATCATGTTTAGTAAAACTAGTTTATGTATGACATCATACTAGTTAAATTTTGTAATAAACTTAAACCTGTTACTTAATCAACCATGAGCATCACAAGAGAATTCTTTCATGCAAAACAATTTTAACATATGTCGACTAGCAATGACTAAGATTATTTTTTTCTATTTTCTTTTTCTTTCTTAACTATCATGTTTCTAAAGTATATGTCAAAAAAAAATCATTCTTTAACAATTACTCATATATATCACGCATTTGACATAGATATATTTGCAAACATTCTAGCATGGTTCATATGATTAACTCTTTAGTTGAATTTTCCTTTTTAATTTAGCATGGTAACAATTGTTCACTAAGTCTCAACAAGAGCATTGCATATTATGCTAGCATGAATTTTATCTACAAATATCTTATTCAACTTTATACTACTCATTAAACTATTTAGCATGCAAATTTCTATTCTATAAAGGAAGAGATCACCCACCTTAATTGAAGAATGAAAGCCACTAATGAAAAAGACTCCTTCTAGCTCCTAGCTCCACAAGCGCTTCCTTGCTCCTAGCAAAACTTCTCCTCCTAGCAAGAGCTCATTCTCCAAGCAATGGCTTCTCCAAGCACAAGAACTCTCTTACTCTCCTTCTTTTCTTTATCTTCTTTTGATTTTGTTATTGTTTTTTGTGCAAAAGAGAATGAGAAATGGGGGTTCTATTTATACGGTTTTGTTAGGGTCTAATATGCAAAATTCTACACCTAATAACTCTTTCTTTTAATTCTCTCAACCCTTCATTTTCTTTCCTCCTAAACTCCAAACCCTTCACCTTTCCAACCTTTCAAAAGCTTAACTCCCATAACCTCCAAACTTTCCCTCTCCCCCATTAAGTCCAAAACCGGCCTATCCTATGCATGAATCCGGCCAACAAGTGTGCATACATGCACACATGCACATACAAATATGAATACATTTCTATAACTCTAAATGTGTACTAAAGTTTTAACATGTCATGTATTAGTCCAAGCTCAACTTAATTTGTGATTTTACTAGTGGGCTTGATTAATGGGCTCTTATTTAAATTAACTAGCTTAATTATCCTAGTGGGCTTTTCTTTAATCAACTAATTAACTTGTCTATTGGGCTAGATTTCATTTTTTGGGTCCATGGGTTAAAGAAGGCTAATTAAAAACTTATGCATGCTAAAAGTTTGTAAATGAGAGTAATAAAATGAGAATAAAAATTTGTACGTGCATCATACATGCAAAAATCAAAAAATGTATTTTTAATTCAAATAAAAATGTGGGGTGTTACAACACTCCCTCCTTAGAATAGTTCCGTCCCCGGAACTACACTTAGGAGCGAGAAAAATACAAAGAAGAAAAAGGAAAGTTTACAAAGATTTCAGTGGAAGAGTTAAGGATGATTTTTCATCATCTTTTCCTCTAATTCCCAAGTGGCCTCCTCAACAAACTATTTCCTTCAAATGACTTTGACCATAGGTATTATCTTGTTTCTTAAGACCTTTTCTCGACGATCCACGATCTCAATAGGACGCTCGGCATAGCTCAAATCCAGTTGTAAACCTTCTGGCACTTCTGGCAAATAATGACTCGGATCTGGGACATAACCTCGTAGTATGGACACATGAAAGACATTGTGTAATTGGGCCAACTCTTCCGGTAGCTCTAACCAATAAGTTATCTTTCCAATTGACTTCAATATCTTGAAGGGTCCAATGTATCTCGGGGCTAATTTTCCTCTCCTTCCGAACCGAATCACCCCTTTAGTCGGAGACACCTTCACAAAGATATAGTCACCTTCATCAAACTCCAGGTCTCTCCTTCTGTTGTCGGCGTAACTCTTTTTCCTGCTCTGTGCGTCGACCAACCACTTTCTGATCATCTCGATCTTCTCTGAGGTTTGCTGCACAAGTAGAAGATTTCAAATAAAAAATAAGACTGAATTCAAGATTAAAAATGCATAAGTGTTTATTTCAGCATAGCTCAAATTGTGCTTCATCAAACCCCGCAATTTTATTTGAATTAAAAGTGAATTTTTTTATTTTTGCACGTATGATGCACGTGCAAATTTTTATTCTCATTTTATTACTCTCATTTACAAACTTTTAGCATGCATAAGTTTTTTAATTAGTCTTCCTTTAACCCATGGACCCAAAAAAATGAAATCTAGCCCAATAGACAACTTAATTAGTTGATTAAAGAAAAGCCCACTAGGATAATTAAACTAGTTAATTAAAATAAGAGCCCATGAATCAAGCCCACTAGTAAAATCATAAATTAAGTTGAGCATGGACTAATACATGACAAGTTACAACTTTTAGTACACATTTAGAGTTATAGAAATATATTCATATATGTTGTCACGCCTCGCTTCTCAAAAATATGGAATACGAGCACGTAACATTGGCCCAGCGAATGATTTTCATCATCCATAAGCTGTTCAAGAATCTTTACAACATATCACAATATAATCAGAGTCGAAAACCAGAAAAGTCAACCACATGCACATATGAACCAAATACCAATAAGAATACTTGAAATAAAATATATTAATCTCAAATAGTCATGATCTGAATAAGTCAAATATCCTGGGTCACATCGCCCAAATACAAATAAATATCCAAGTAATCAAGTACATTTTATTCAAGTTCAAGCAACAAATAATAATAATAATAAAGCAGAAACTCCAGCACTAATACATCATCTCGCCAATACCATCTGGCAGCCGACCATCCTGATCTGCAATTAATTAATTTGCAGGAGAAGGAAAAAAAAAACAAGTACCTGTCAATTGCAAGTTACGGGCCACTTATAATGTAGGATACAAGTACATAGGATAGGAAAATCTAAATAACAACCTAGCATGGTATAATCATGAATACAGGATAAAAATCATAGCATGGCAAAATGAGCAAGTATAATAGCATGTGTCATGTGTCAAGTAAACAAGTGTCATGCATCAAGTAACCAGTATAAAGAATCATGTAATCATGTAGCATGTATCATGTATCATGTAGTCAAGTGTCAAGTAGGCATGTATCATGTTCAAGTGTCATGTAAGCATGTATCATATTCGAGTGTCAAGTTTAAGTCTTGTAGTTGTTACTATCTAGGTAGCACTTCATGAATCCCGGTTTTTACTACATGGTTGCTACAACGAACAGTTTTGCTTTAGATTTTGTAGGGGACCATACAAGGCAGTGTACTCAGGGACAAGCTCCAAGTATCATGTAATCATGTATCATGTAAACAAACTCCAAAACCCAAACAAGCTCCAGTGTCATGTGTGTACGTATCATGTATATCGTGTCAACCTCCACATGTAAACAAGCTCCAATAACCACTAGGTTCTTCCGAGTACATGTTTCTGCACTATCCACTACTAGATCTTTCCCTTAACCACGGCTTGGTTAATTTATTATTAATGTCAAACAAGCATGTAGATGTGCAAAGCATATCAAGTATATCATGTCATGATCATGTAACAAGTTCAAGTTGCGAGATAAATATATACGTTTGCAAGATATCTCATAAAAGAACTCAGATAAACAAATCTCAAGTTCAAGACAGCAAGACTACACTGCAGTAAAACAGTGATTCCCAGTATTACAAACAAGAAAAACTAGATTCGTCGAAGGATCTGGAAAATAGACTTCCACACGAATCCAGCGAATATAAATAAGTCATATATTAATTCACAAAAACATAAATCAAAACTGGTTTGAATATAGAAATTGGGTTCAGCAAGAAATCAGGAAAACGAATTCAAGAACAGGAAAACAACATAAAAACTCAATAAATAAATCCACAAAAAATATGGGAAATTTCCCTATATGTCCAATATCTAATTATAAAGTTTCAAATTTTTCCAGTGAAATTATATCATTCATCAAAAATAAGAAAGTATCAAGAAAACATAGTTTGGCAAATCTGAAATTCCCAACACTGTTGTTCGAAAACTATATATCTCGCAACTAGTGAAACGAAATCCAATTCCGCCAAAGGGATATGAAAATAGATAAAATATACTAACTTTCATATTTCACAAATATTTTTTATACAGTAAAAGAAATCATAGTGAAAATAAGGTTCTTTACAGAACAGCGAGCAAAATACAACACGTATAGAATTTATAAACAAGCATGGAACATCACATAAAACTTATCAATAAAATTTACCAAAATTCAGGGTAATCCCTAACTAGATAAAGAATCACTAACCAAAGTTTTGCATCAAAATAATATATGTAGCATAGTTCTTTAAAATAATTTGTCATCAAAGTTACCGAGAAACATAATCTGGAAACGATCGACACCTCTGTACTAAAACAGTCATAACACACTCATACGAAATCAAAATCAAGCAAGGTTAGAGGGGTTTGAAAATAGACGAAATTATCTAAAACTCGTGTTTTATACCGAAATTAAGATACTGAATTTAACACAGTCCAACACAGCAAACAAAACAGAATAGCGATAAAATACAGATTTTCCCCTTAAAAACAAAATCAACAAGATTCAAGAAAATTGATCCAAACACATCCCAGCATGAAATCGAGTCTACCAAGTGTCTAAACATCATGATTTAGGGTATCTAACATGTCCACGCCAAGAATTTCACAAGGGTCTCAACCAAAACACGAATTCTCACAAAAGTCTCACATACACGATCAAAAATCAAGAACGGGCAAATCCTAGATTAATTCATGTCCATATTGTGTTGTGAGTCATCTATGATCAAATTTTTACAACAGAGACGAAACCTATCAAGCAAAACACAAACAAGAGTCGTCTCTAGACCTAACTACACTATAGGTAAACTATTTGACTTGTATCAAACAAATAAATTGGAGTACAAGTTACTTGCCTGCTAGATGACGAAAACGACGATCCAACAAACCAGAATAATGGGAATAGATCCCAGGGCACGAACTCGAAAGAACAACAAAACCACGGACCAACTCAAGAACACACGAACCAAGAACGGTACTCACGCACCACCACGAACCAACCAACGAACAACGAACCAACATGCCGAACAAAGAGACCCAACAAACAATGAGCACAAAAACTCCCAACTAACACATGAAACAACAAACAAATACCCGAACGAAGCACCTAACCAACACGAACGACTAACTCCAAACAAACCCAAATAACACGTGCAACTCACGCGCGTGCTAACCAAGGCCACAAACGGACGAGGGAGGCGGCAACACACCGCAGCACTCGGCGCTGCTATCGAGGGCTGATGCTACCGGAGAGGGACGGCAGCACAGGGAAGACGGTAGCGAGGGAAGCTCGCTGTCGCGGCTGACAAATGATGGAGGAGAGAATATGGGGGCACTGGCGGACTACAGGGGAGATCGCCGGCAGAGGGTTTCGCTGCCGAGGAGGGCGCAGCACAGGGACGTCAAGAAAATGCTGGGAGGATGACTGCAGGGGCTCGTGTGACGGGGGTACGACGCTGCCATCGCTGACGCTGCGAAGGAGCGGCAGGGAGGAGGGTAGGGGAGAGGCAGAGGAGGGTGTAGGCAACTGGGTTCGGGAAGTCAGGGGGCGTACGAGGTCGGGGATGGGTTCGAAGAGAGAGTGCGAGAGGAAGGAGAAGGGGGAATAGGAAACGGCACTAGGGAGCTGCATGGGTTTATATATTAGTAGGGTTTAAGGTTAGGCTGTATATGGTTTTGGGTATTGGTGAATATGGGTTACGGGTTTGGGGATTTGTAACCTGGTTGGGTTTTAGATTATAAACAGGGAATATGTAGTTTTAGGAAAATGGGTATTGGGTATTGTAATAGGGTAATTGGGTTTAGGTGGGTTTTAATGGGTTTAAATGGGTATATAAAAATCCAATAAGGAATCGGGTTTTAAAAATCCAACAGAAAAATAAATTAACCAATAATAATATTGTTCGTAATAAAAATGTAATTTACATCACATAATATAATTTATTTAAAATACTATAAATACAAATAACAAATAGAAATGGATTTTTAATAAGAACTCAAACGTAATAATAATAATAGTAGTAACAGTAACAATACTAATAATGAAAATCAAAGTAATAATAATAAAAATAAAATTTGTATAAAAATTATAGGAAATAGTTACAAATAAGATTATTTATCGAAAATAGATTTTAATAGAAGATCCAATAATACATTTTGACAAAATAGTTGAAAACCGGAAAAAAATAATTTGTGAAAATTTTAAATACAGAAAAATACAAAAAAAATACATTTTGGGGGAAACAGGGGTTACATTTGTATGTGCATGTGTGCATGTATGCCCTTGTTGGCCGGATTCATGCATAGGATAGGCCGGTTTTGGACTTAGTGGGGGAGAGGGAAAGTTTGGAGGTTATGGGAGTTAAGCTATTGAAAGGTTGGAAAGGTGAAGGGTTAGGAGTTTAGGAGTTAAGAAAATGAAGGGTTGAGAGAGTTAAAAGAAAGAGTTATTAGGTGTAGAATTTTGCATATTAGACCCTAACAAAACCCTATAAATAGAACCCCTATTTCTCATTCTCTTTTGCACCAAAAACAATAACAAAATTAAAAGAAGAGAAAGAAAAGAAAGAGAGTAAGAGAGTTCGTGTGCTTGGAGAAGCCAATTGTAGGAGAAGGAGCTCTTGCTAGGAGGAGAAGTTTTGCTAGGAGCAAGAAAGCGTTTGTGGAGTTAGGAGCTAGAAGGAGTCTTTTTCATTAGTGGCTTTCATTGTTCAATTAAGGTGGGTGATCTCTTCCTTTCTAGCATAGAAATTTGCATGCTAAATAGTTTAATGAGTAGTATAAAGTTGAATATGATATTTGTAGATAAATCCATGATAGCATAATATGCAATGCTCTTGTTGATACTAAGTGAACAATTGTTACCTTGCTAAATTAAAAAGGAGAATTCAACTAAACAGTTAATCATATGAACCATGCTAGAATGTTTGCAAATATATCTATGTCAAATGCGTGATATATATGAGTAATTGTTAAAGAATGATTTTTTTTTGACATATACTTTAGAAACATGATAGTTAAGAAAGAAAAAGAAAATAGAAAAAAATAATCTTAGTCATTGTTAGTCGACATATGTTAAAATTGTTTTGCATGAAAGAATTCTCTTGTGATGCTCATGGTTGATTAAGTAACAGGTTTAAGTTTATTACAAAATTTAACTAGTATGATGTAATACATAAACTAGTTTTACTAAACATGATTTTTAGTTTCGAGATTTTGAGAAAATGTGTAATCTTGTATGCAAAAAGAAAAAAAAAGGAAAAATTATTTGAAAATGAAGATATATTTCTTAAAATAAGTTTGAACACTTTGATTACTGTTTTAATATTTATCTCAGTCCAAAAGAGAATTTTTGTTTCAATACACTAAAAGGATGGATTATTTTGATTAATGAGTTTTGTTTAAAAGAATAAAATTCAGTTTTGTATAAACAAAAGTACATTATTATAACTCTTAAACAGGAAATACACTTAGACTTACTGGTTAGCCAGTGCAATATAGAGCATTGTTGAAAGAGATCCTAGTTTAGAAACTTGATAGTTATATTTACTTTTGTTATTTTTTTTTAAATACCGAAACTAAAACTTGATTCAAATATATTTCGGCATACAAATATGACACAAAGTCCACATTGACTATGTGGCTAGTGGGTTCGGGATCTGGATGGCGGCTGTGAGTTGCCGCAAGTCATGGGTTCAAAACTCGGCCTTACTTTTGATTATTTGTTTTGATTTTTTTTAATCATGAATGGTCATTTGAATTGAAATAAAATCTTAGTATCAATATAATAAGTGGAAATATTAAGAGATAATTTTCTTGTATATTTTTGAAGTACAAAAAGAAATAAAATTTTGAGAATATAACTTGTGGTGAAGAAAAGTAAAATATTATTTTGTTAAGTGATCTTTTAAAGAGATTACACTTGTATTTGCTTAAGAAATATTTTAAGCGAACTGAGACTTGAAATAGCTTGGATTGATTATAAAATTTCATGTGATGAAATTGTATTCCTTAAAGAAATTTCTTTTTGCTTAAAAATTATGAATGGATGAATAAGATCATGAATAGAGACAAGACTAAGCAAAAGATTTGTTTGCGAATAAGATATTGGTATTTTGTGAATAAGTTGAAAGATGAAAATACCTAGGTCTAAGACTTGTTTACTAAACAGTATCTATACCCATGATTCTTGTACATGAGAAATTGTGATTTAGAGTTAGTAAGACCTCGGGTACCGGCACTATTGAAATAAAAGATTTTGAGATGTGATTTTGAGATATGGCCATGGAGCTATCTCGACAAATGTTGATTAAGTCCAGTAGGAGGTAAAACTAATTCTAGGTTTGGAAATTTATTCATGTCTTGAACTAAACAATTAGGCGCATAAGTGAAGATGTAGTGAACCTGGGCAAACGTAAGTGGGTTGCTTTTATATAGTCGGCAGTGGATCTCATTGGCTATAGATCCATTCGATGGTGGATCTCCGTGACTGTGGTTGCTCTGTAGGAGATGGGCCTTATCCGGGACTTAGCGTAGTTGGGCAGAGGGTTTGCCATACTCATATGTATATACATATACTAGGCTAGAAGGGCACTTGCGGAATGATTCGCACGATGAGGGATCTGTTAGAACAGTCGGCTGTGGAACTCCGTGGCTGGGATCCATATTCGTGGAATGATCTAAATCTTGCTTAATTACTAAGTAGTTATCATGGCGAGGGATCGAGCCCTTTATTGTGGAGTATGTAGGTGCTTGCCCTCGGACCTATGTAGTATGGGATGTATAGAATCCGAAAAAGTGTGCATTTGTGTCATCCTGGTATAAAATGTGTGCATTAGGCATTAAGGCATGGCATACACTTACATGTTTAGCGTAGTCACGATTTAACATTTTATTGTTCATTCAACTTTGGTGATTTGTTAAAGTATGAGATCGTTATATGTACGGCATAGAGAGGATAGCCGAGTATAACATTTTCGTCAGTTGTAAGTGACTGACGTATCCACAGCTCAATATGCAGGTAATGGACTATTCATGAAGGAATAAAGATATTATGATGCAATCGATGACTTATTTGATAAAGTTGTACGAGTTGTATTTTTGTTTTCCATGTTGTAATCTTTTATTCTTCCACTGTGTAAGTAAGATGTAAATGAACTCTGATATATTATTGAAAAGTTTTAATTTCATTGTAAAATTGTACGAAGTGAAGTAAAGATCCTGTGAAATCTCGAATTCTGTCTTATTTGGAATTCGGGGCGTTACATATATATATATATATATATATATATATATATATATATATATATATATATATATATATATATATATATATATATATAATGTTTATTAGTAAAACAGGGAAATATCCACCAAAATTATTTCAATTCTGAAAATAAAAATAAATTAAAAATAAAATAATAATTTTTAATATCAGCTCGGGATATTATAGATATTTTCTCAAAACGCATTTTCCAGGATTTTGTAAAAGTGCACAAAGTCGATACAAACATATATTTACTTACTTGTATATATATACGAATAACTTTTTATTAATAAAACTAGATAATTTCCATAAAAATATTTTAATTTTAAAAATAATAATTATTCAAATATAATTGTAACATCCTAATTCTTCATTTATAATTAGATGAAGGGTTTGTAGATTTTTACGTGTTTTGCACGTACTAATTCATGTGCATTTTTCTAAAAAAATATTTATTTTGTAACATGAACAAATATTTTTCTCTCTCTCTCTTTTATATTTTAAAAGCCTAATAAAATTCTAAAGCCTAATTATTTATATTAAGCCCACCCTATTTATTTAATTATTTTAATTAGCCCATGGAGTTCTAAGCCTACTAATTGAAAGCTCACTAGTTTATTTCTCTTTTAATTAGCATGACTTGTAGTATAGATCAATTTCGTAGACAACTAATTAATTAATCATGTACAACTAGTAACTAGAGGTGCTACATTTGACACGTGCATTGCACTAGCACGTGTCTTAAGCCATGCAAAGTGTAGGCCAGAAATGGGAGAGAGGGATGGGTGAGTTGGCTTAGTGGATAAGTGGTTACTTATTCATGAGTGGTTGGTACAACTCCCCAATACATCCTAGCCATTTATCTTTAACCATCTAGATCAATCCTAGTCCTCCATTTCACTCAAAAATTAGTATAAATAATCCCCCCCCCCCCATATTCATGTAGTACACTAAAAAAATTGTAAAGAAAAGAAAGAAAGAAAACACAAAAGTGAGTAAAAAGATTGAGAGGAGTTCTAGTGTGTGTGTTCCCATTCTTGGAGGTCGGCCATTCGTCAAGGTGTAGAGGGGACCTCGGTTTTCACTAGTGCAACAAGGAGAAGGCTTTCATGGTAGCACAAACTAGGAGGAGAAGGACCGCTCGTGTGTTCAAGGAGATTCTAGGAGCTCGTGTGTTCAAGGTGGTTTCTATACTTCTAATTTGGACACCATGCTAGGGGTTTGATTAATGAGATTGCTAAAGAAACTAATAAGATAACCATGTGTTGGGTCTAAAAAGGACTTAGTAGATGATTAACTGAATGATTGATGAATTGCACGTTATTTGCTTTAAATCATGTCTATTGTAGTAGAATTGTTTTATTTCTATGGAAATGTGAAATTGGAACCATGCTAAATGTAGAATATGCTTGTGAATGATTAGTAGTTGAAAATATTGAATTTGTGCTTATTAAACTCTTCTGACACTAGTTTAATGAATGAGACCATGACATAGGGTAATGTGGAAATAAAAGAGGATGAAAAGCAAGAATTAATATTCTTTTAATGTAGTTGTAATGCAAAATTTGGTAGAGAGCTTGCTAAATTGAAATGTTGCAATTGTAGGCATAGAACACAAATTAGAATGAGAAATTCATGTTTTAATGTCAAAATAATGTTTTTAAAACACTCGTTTGTTAATTATACATAAACTCAGTATTCTGGAAAATTTTATGACTCTATGTGGAAGAGAAACAAAGTTACAAGATTTTGAAAAACGAAATAATTTTGATAAACAGAGATTCAAATCAAACCCAATCTAATCCACTCTCATATCAGTTAACTACTAAGGTCATACTGGTTAGAGGGGGCACCATTAGAGCTTTACTGTAGCTCGGCGGCACTATTTGTGCATGGGTTCGAGTCTCGGCAGAGGCTTTTTATTTTCAAAATTCGATTTTTCACTAAACCCGAGAACATAACTCAACCTAATTAAAGTCCCTCCTTTAGACAGTTGGGCACTGTGTCCCTTCTGGTTAGCGCATGGGGGTTAGTGCAGTTACTGTTCACCCTTGGGGCCTTTGTGTGTGGGTTCGAAACCGATTGAGGCCACATTTTCTTTTGAAATCCGATTTTTTAAATGTATTTGATTTTTGTTTAGTTTTTAAATGTGTTAAAAATTGAAGAAAATATTAGAAAATTTTCTGAAAATACATAGACTTCAGAAAAATTATTTTTAAATGTTTGGACTTTTAAATGAGATATAAGAGTAAAAAATTAGAATAAAATTCATGAAAAACCTTGGACTTGATTCTTTTGTAATTCAAAACAAATTAATGAATTTTTTAATATAGAGAGAATTGAAAAGAGATCAACTTGAGATTTTTCACATATACAATATTAAGTAGAATTTAATGAGAAATTGTTTAAGAATATGCAAGTTGAGCATGGAAATTTGTTGAAAAGGAGAACAAGATGAAATGCAAAATTTTGTGAACAAGTATACTATCTTTTATGAACATGAAAAGAGAACTTAGACTAGAATTTTAGCTAAGACCTCACATCGGCAAGAATAAAAGTATTGAAAAGAGAAATGTGATATTTTGACCAAGTTTGGGTCGTTGATAATAATTGATATTTGAAAGATCGATGTAGGGGTAATGCTAGATTCTAGAATATTAATCTTCATTTATACATAAGGATTAGATACATAGTGGAGATGTGATGAATGTAAGAGAAAAATATGAGTATGAGGGCCATTGGATTGGTGACGTGAGAGTATTCACAGGATATCCCATAATGCATCATGAATAGGGCATGGATACTACTCCAGAGTACCGTCTTGGTGGCGACGCTTATGGGGTGGTCTAGTGACTACGGTGGTGCTATGTCTATGGTAGGAGTTGAATTGACCATAGGATGTCTGCATGATGAGTCATGTGGCAGTGCGTGGGATTCTCTCCAGTGCGCCTGGACGTGGGCTCGTAACTCATAGAACACCTAGGATACTTAACGTAGTTACCGTAGTAGATTAAGTCATGGCGAGGGATCGAACCCTATAAGATGAAGAACGATTAAGGGCTTGTCCTTGGACCTATGTAGTATGGGCTGCAAAGACTCTGAACAAGTGCGTATTAGTGTCATATAATACAAACAACTGCATTAAGGACTAAGTGCACGTTCACAACACGACATCAATAGGATAGTCTCCTTTGTTTGTTTTGTGACAAGTATGTGCTTTCTAAGTATGAGAAATTGATGTATTATATCCTAGCATAGTTGAATAAACTGACGTGTCCACAGTTTCTATGCAGGATAAAGTGATTGACTAGATCAAAGTATGCATGCTGCGTAAAGAATGATTCAAGTGTCATATATTTTTATCCATGTAATTGTTATAAATTGCTTCCGCTATATAAGTGTAAAGTAAATGTAACTCTGATATAATAAAAGTTTTTAATTCCTTGTAAAATTGTACGAAGAGAAGTGTAAAGATCCTCTGAAACTTCGAATTTAGTCTGTTTTGGAATTCGGGGTGTTACAATAATATCCAACCGGGATATTACAATAATTCCTTCGACTTGAACGGGTGCACGTGAGAACTTGTCGAGTGTATAGCCAGCTGACTTGAGCTGGTCCCAAGAGAGCTTGAGAGTGTCGAATGTAGCCATGCAGAGGATGTTTACAGAGCTGTCGTTGTCTACAAGGATGCATCGTAACTCATGATTTTCCATGCATAGGCTTATGGCCAATGCGATGTGGTGTGACGTCTTGACGCCCTCTAGATCTTTGTCAAAAATGACACTGGGACGCGCAAGCTCTTGGTAGGCAGAATGTTGTGTACTGAGTTAACATCCCTAGCGAAGGCTTTACGAGAGGGGTTTGAATCTCCCCGCATTGGACTTCCGTGAATGGTATGGAGAATGGCTATGTGTTCTGAGTAGGATTCTGTGGGCTTCTCTTAACGCTTATTAACCCCCATGCCACAGGAGTTTTGAATTTGTTATTTAATTTATTGAACAAATTGGGAGAGGTAGCCCCAATGAAGTAAACCTTCAGGTTCTTCTTTGAGGGCTCGACAGTTATCGGTGGTGTGTCCATGGTCTCTATAAAATGCACACCACTTGCTCGAACCACTTCTCTTACTAGTTGTGGTCATCTTGGGGGAGGATGGACTATTCCGTCCTTTTCAACTGCCATGAGGATGACAGACGTACTTACGTTAAGGGGAGTGAACTTGTCGAAGCGTAGCACGGGAGAAGAACAACATTGACCTGCATCGTCTTTAGTGAACTTCTTGGGTCCTTCCTTGCTTGCATTCTTCCGTTTATTCCCAGAAGGTGAATCCTTCTTGCCGTGAGGATAAATAGCTTCCTCAGCTCTGATATATTGTTACTCCTTTTTAGGAGCTCGGTGAAATCTTTAGGAGGCTTCTTTGCAAGAGAGGCCTTCAGGTATTTGTGAGTGACAATGTTTCATAAGGCGGCAGCCACCACTGACGAGTCCAGGGAGGATATGCACCTTGCTTCGGCTGTGAAGTGCTTGACAAAGTCTTTTTGCAATTTTCCATCTCTTTGTTTCAATTTCAAGATGGAAGAACTTATTTTTTCAGTCTTGCATCGAGTAACGAAATCTACTATGAAGAGCTCCTCGAGCTGGTCGAAAGAGAATATTGACTCTGGAGTAAGGCGGGAGTATCATTCCCTTACTGATCTTTTCAAAGTTGCAGGGAATGTTCGGCACATGACCGGATCGGTGACATTATAGACCATCATAAGTGTTTTAAAACTCTCAATATGGTCAGCCGAGTCAAATTCACCATCGTAGGATTCAAACTATGGTGCTTTGAAGTTCTTTGGAATAGGTGCATTGAGGATGGATTTGCTTAAAGGAGGTTGACTGGGGCAGTAAGCCCTGCTGTAACGGTTCTCTTCATGTTTTATTTGTTCTAGGCGATCCTCTACTTCTCGAATGTGGCAAGAGACTTGGTTATCCTTCCCCTTGGATCTAATTGAGTCACTGGATCCTTCTTCTTTCGAAGGAGTAGAGTAGTGGCTCAATAAGCACTGACCCGGATCACCAATACCTCGGATGGCTCGGAGGATTTTATGCTTGAAGTTTTTCAGTTTGACCTATGTGACTAGGGCTTGTTTCTCTTTGTTCCTCTCAAGATGCTTTACTGAGTGTCTTGATCTTTGCCTTCGGGAAGAGTTGCTTCTCCGGTTCTCCTAACATTTTGAGAGGGAGGCCTCGATCCGTACATGCCTCTCGTCTAAGCAGATCTGTAGGTTGGTCGCCTGTTTTCTGTCGTTGATGGTTTGACGAAGATCTCTTATCCCCCGGGGACCTCACGAGATCATCGAGTCACTGGCAGCATTATCGACTGAGAAGTCGTCAGGTAGAGGATGTGGTTCCTGATGGCTTTGTTCCGGGGCCCTCCGGTGCATTTTTGTTGATAGGAGCTTGATTAGGTTGTTGAAGCGGATCCGGCTGACGAGGAGAAATAGGGTCCTTTAATGGAGGAGATTGTTGACGAAAAGGGTAGGCTAGGTGGCTTGATGCTGCTGCTCTCCTTCTTAACTTTGGCCGCATGATGGTAAGTCTAATCTTTGATGTAGATTTGTATTGTTTTCCTCAGACTGCGCCAATAGTTGCTGCTTATTTAGGTGTGGGAACAAACAGATAGTGAGTTTATATTTTCAAGGAAACTACTAAATATCTAACCTTTGATTATCGCCGTAAAAAGTGGTTAGAGCTCCTGAGATTGGATCTGGATCGTTGAAAGAGCACCTTGATCTGAATCTAAAGGTTGCTGATACGGTCGACGGACCTACAAAAAGCCTGAAACGCCGGGGATAGCCCCGGCAATAGACCCTCCGACCATCAAGTCAGAACCAGAGAAAGAAAGAGAGTTTGAGAGAGAAACTACTGATTACATTATGACTGAGTGAGAGGGGAAGGTATTTATGGACCTGAGAAACAGATAGGAGATTGATACAAATCTGTTATCTTCTGTTGATTCTCTCCCTTAAGAGATAGAATTGGTTACTCTTTGGATGAGGACAAGAGATTTGACTTACAACTGTCATGGGTTGGATGACTCTCTTAGTAGGCACAGCCGCTTTTAATGGGCTTGAAAGTAGTTCATGTCTTGTTAATGAGTCTGAAGAAGGCCCAGACTTTTAAAGAGGTCATGTTAGCGATAATCTGCCTGTAGAAACTTTAAGATCTGTGCTGCAATCGTATGGCCCTGATTCGCTACTTTTTTTACCATTATCATAGATATAGAGCCTATTTGGCTAGGACAGCTTATGTACAGTCACACTCCCCTTAATACGTGTACTATATATTTCACACGTGAGAGCTCACATAATCCACTTTTCCCGAAAATTTTGCCGTACTGCCCCACTTTTTGAAAATATTTGGCGCTCTGCCCCACTTCCGAAAACAATTAGCGATCTGCCCCTGTTTAGGACACGTCAGCATAAACCGTTATTGGAAATAACGGCATAGGTTATTTACGTGCTGTTATTTCCAATAACGGCATCTATTTTACATTTTTTTTATGCCGTTATTTGGAATAACGGCATCAGTATATTTCTCTTACAAGTGTGATTCTTCTAGCTTTAAAAAATTCTAAGTGTGAAAAAAACTTATAAATAATGCCGTTATCCTGAATAACGGCATTCGAATGACTGATGCTGTTATTGGAGATAACGACATCAGTTATATATAAATGAACTCTTGTCGTTGTTTGGAAACAGATAGAATGAATAATAAGTTTTAAAAAAATAAAAAAATTATAACTGATGCAGTTATTTGGAATAACGGCATCAGTTATAATTTTTTTTTTTAACCCATTCGTTAGAGATGATGAATAATAAGTTACTTTTTTATATAAAACAATTTATAACTGATGTCGTTATTCCAAATAACGATATCAGTATTGAGAATGTCGTTATTTGAAATAACGGCATCTGTTATAAGGTTTTCACACTTGCAATTTTTTCTCTAAATGGAGACTATAAGCTGTCGAAAAACAAAATAACTTATGCTGTTACTCCAAATAACGGCATGACACTTTTTTAAAATATAGATGCCGTTATTGAAAATAACGGCACGTAAATAACCTATGCCGTTATTTCCAATAACGGTTTATGCTGACGTGTCCTAAACAGAGGCAGATCGCTAATTGTTTTCGGAAGTGGGGCAGAGCGCTAAATATTTTCAAAAGTGGAGCAGTATGGCAAAATTTTCTCTTTTACGGCAAAATTTTCTCTTTTCCCCCAAGACCCTAAAGAAACCTTTTCCCCTATCTAGCCAACATACTATGCATGCAGTTCTTATGCGACCAAGGTGAATTACATTGGTGATCGCAGGTCCCCATGTTTCGACCCTCATTAGCAACTAATCTCCTTCCCTGTCTCATCATGGATGAGTATGTTGACCATAAGTGTTTCCAGCCATGACTTGATCCATCCTACTATAAGTTACCGAACTTCCATCTTTGGATGACCTCATATAGACAGTCCTACTCAAGGTGTTCATATGCTCTGGAGGACCTCCCCCAGACAAACTCTATTGCCATGATGCTTGCACATTCATTATTCAGCAACCACATTTTATGGAATCTTAATATCGATCTTGGTGGTTTGGAATCGTTCCTTGTTGACAAGAGCGTGCAGTGCGGACCCAGGAATGGTACAGTTTGGGGTCATTGTATAATAGGGTAAAATAAAGACAGTAATATAAGCTAACTTACGTTTACTATGATAGTTTTTTAGCACGTCTAATGTATGTGAGATTAACACATGTTAACAACATGCATACAGCATCCAGCTTAACTTTATAGTTCGAAAATTTGCCCACAAAATTTGCATTTCTTCAAAAGAAAATGAAGAAATTTCAACCTAACAAAATATTCTTAAACAAAAACTGATATATCACCATTGAAATTACAATGCATTGTTAGAGAAATAATACATTTGTTATAAAATAAATACATCTTAAACAAAAATGTAAAGAGAAAAGAAGCAAAGGGACTACTACGAGAAGGAGATTTTTTACCCAAAAAGTTTTTTTAACAATTTATAATGGAATTGACTTTCAGAGATATTTGAAAAAAAGAGGTTTTTAAAACATATGAAAAAACTGTACGCAAATAAAAAAAGGTCAAAAGAGGGCTCTAATGCAAATTTGCTCTTTAATTTAAAGGTGAAAGCAAGGGCTGCCAGAAAAGCTCGTAAGCTCGAAGCTTGGCTCAGATTCGGCTCGATAGAAGCTCGTTCAAACTCGTTTGACTAGTAAATGAACAAACTTAAACAAAAATTTTATATTCGTTTAAATAAATGAGTGAACATAAACATACCGTATTTGAGCTTAGCTTGTGTTCGAGCTCGGCTCTTTTAGGCTCATTAGACCCGTCTTTGGTTAAACTTGTTATGGTATAACATGAATAAGTCCATTAATTTGGTATGTAGTTAATTTAATACAAATATTTAAATATTTATACATATATACCAAGCAATAGAACATATCCTCTAATACAAAGAGAGCTCAGTTAGACTCGAATAGATTCAGCTCAATTTCCCTGTCTCTCTCTCTCTATCCCCCTCTCATCATACCTGTCTATCCCTCATCATACCATTATAGAAAATGCTGCATCTACCCATTAATACGTAATCCCTATTAGTTCATTGTCAAATTCTAATTTAGTATATGGTCATTTCTGACATAAGTATGAGGTATAGTAGGCTAAATATGAAACACCCCACTCCTTCCACACACACACACACCTCTCAAATACACCCCTCAAAATGTATAGTTTTGTGTGTGTGTGTTGGGTCAAAATGTAGAGTTGTGCGTGTGTGTGTTGGGGGGAGTTCAAATATTAATGATAGTCCAATGGTGTTTTTTTTATATCATTGATGCGGTTTGTTTTTGGGGGTGGCGGCAGCAGGTGTGAGTTCTCTCAATTTATAAAGTGGAAGTCGCGGTACTGGCTATACGCCCGACCTTCGGCTGAGAGAGCGGCTCGGGAGTAGGCAGGAGTGAGGTGGAGATCGGATGCTCGGCTCGGATGTGGAGGCTCGGCTCGGATCTGGAGGCTCGGCTCGTCCCGTGTATCTGCACTCTGCCTAGGAACACCGGGATTGATCCCAGTGGCAGGCCCTCCGACCGTCTAGTTAGTTACTGAAGAGTAACGGTAGCTAGGGTTTTAGAGGGGAAAGATTGATTACCAGTTAAGGTCATGCCCCGCTTTTCAAAAACAATACGGAATACGGGTACGAGACAAAAGTCCAGTGAATGATTTTCTTCATCCATAAGCTGTTCAGAAATCTTTACAACATATCACAAAATAATCAGAGTCGGAAGCCAGAAAAGTCAACCACATGCACATATGAACCAAATACCAACAAGAATGCTTGAAATAAAATATATTAATCCCAAATAGTCATGATCTAAATAACACAAATGATCCTGAGTCACATTACCCAAATACAAGAATAAATCCAAATACATGAATACAATTATTGTTTAAGCAAACTACAAGAAATAATGATTACAAGATCCAGCACTAATACTTCATGTTACCGATAACATCTGGAACCTGTTCTCCAAAATCTGCAATTCAACGAATGCAGGAAAGAGGGAAAGAGAAAAATAAGTACCCGTCAATTGCAAGTTACGGAACACTTATAATGTAGGATACAAGCACATGGGGAAACTAACTAATTAACAAATATAAAACAACAAAACAACATAGCATGGTATAAATGTGTCAAGAGAAATGTGATAATTAACATGAATCGAAAAAACAATTCAGACAGCAGAAACAGATCTAGCATGGTATACTAACATGTGTCAAGTGTCAAATGTCAAATAGTATGAAAACAGGTATACAGATCGTGTCAAGTGATAATTTCAGGCAGATAACAGGTAATCAGATGATCAGATAACAGATAGCCAGGTACAGATAACAGATTCGATTCAGATACAGATATCAAGTTGTTATAAGTCTTGTGCGATTACTATCTAGCTAGCACTTCATGCGCCCCAAAAACATAACACATGGTTGCTACAGCAAACAATTTCGTTTTAGATTTCGTAGGGGATCATATAGGGCTGTGTACTCTGGGTTCAAACAGATATCAGATAAGAGATCAGACAGATAGAACCAAGTGGTTCTCTTCTTCTCTACACCTTCTATAGGAGGTAATGTTGACAGGGTCAGATAACAGATAACAGATAATCAGATGAGAAATACGGGCCTCCTTCTAAATACACATTTCTATGCTTTTCTACTACTAGATCTTTTTCATAAACCCCGGCTTGGTTACTTTTATTATGGTCATCAAACAGGCATGAATGTATACGGAATAATGTCAACTTAACATGGTATAATCAGTATTAGATTTAGGGAAACAAATAAATGTGCATAGATGATATACAATCACACAAACGAGCAAAACAGTGTATGTTCATATTCATGACAGCAAGACAGTACAGTACTTAAACAGCGAATCCCGTCGCTACAGAAATACAAATCTGGATCTGTCAAAGAATCTGAAAAGTAGACTTTACACGAATCCAGAGAATATAAATAAGTCATATAGTGTTTCGAAAAATCATAACTCAAAACTGATTTAAAAACAGAAAATACATTCAGCCAGGAATCAGAAAAAACGAATTCAAGTCAAGAAAACAGCATCAAAACTCATCAAATAAATCCACGAAAAATCGGGGCTATTCCCCTATATGACTAGAATCAAAATATAAAATTTCATAATATTCCAGTAAAATTAGTTTAGCCAAAAAAAATTAAAAAAAACATCAAGAAACGACACTTTGGAAAATCTAGAATTCCCAACACTGCTGTACGAAGACTGAAGTATCTCGCAACCAGTGAAATGAAATCCAAATCCGCCACAGGGAGATGAAAATAGATAAAATATATTAACTTTCATATTCCACAAACATTTTGCATACAGTAAAAAGAATCAGGGGAAAAACATAATTCTTTACAGGACAGCAAGCAAAATACAGTAAATATGACTTTTGTAAACATGCATGAAACGACATATAAAACTCATCAATAAAATCTACCAAAATTCTGGGTAATCCCTAGATAGGTATAAAAAAATTGACCAAAATTTCAGATCAAAATAATATGTTTAGTACAGTTCTTTAAAATGGTTTGTCATCCAATTTACCGAAAAACAAAATCTGGAAAAGATCGATACCTCTGTAATAAAACAGTCATAACTCAGTCATACGAAATCAAAATCAAGTAAGGTCAGAGGAATTTGAAAATAGACGAAATTATCTAAAACTCATGTTTTATACCGAAATCAAGATACTGACTTTAAAATATTCGAAAACAGCAAACACAGCAGAATAGCGTCAAAATATGGTTTTTCCTTTGAAAACAAAATCGACATAGATTCAAGAAAATTGATCCAAACACATTCAAACACATCCAAATATGAAATCGAGTTTTCCAAGTGTCTAAACATCATGAATTAGGGTATCTAGCATGTCCACACTAAATATAACACATGGGTCTCAACCAAATCACGAATTCTCACAACTAGTCTCGCATACATGAACTAAATCAAGAACGGGTAAACCTAAGTTAATTCATGTCAAGATTGTGTCGTGAGTCATCTATGGTCAAATTTTCACAATAGAGACAAAACCCATCGAGAAAAAATACAAACAAGAGTTGTCTCTAGACCCATCTACACTATAGGTGAACTTTTTGACTTGTATCAAACAAATGAATTGGGCTACAAGTTACTTACCTTAAATCGGGATAAAGAACGATGAACTCAAAAGTTGGAGCAAAACCCACGAACGAAAATCTACGAACTCACGAACGATCTACACGCGCACTCAAGCACGTGCAAGAAAACCCCAAAAAGCAAGAGAGTGCGAAACGGCGGATGGAGAGAATACCGGAGAGATAGAGCACGGATTAGGAGCAATGGTTGGGAAAAAAAAAATTAATAATATGCTGAACGGTTGCAGTATATATAGGGTATATAAGTAATAGGGTTTGAAGAAGGGAAAGGGGGCACACTGACGGCTACAGGAGGAAAGGAAAAAAAAAAAAAAGAGACAAAAACGGGTCGGGTGCACTTGATGAAATCCGGGTGCTTCTAGGTGCAACCGGGTCTGGGCGGGGAAGGCAGCTACGGTAGTGCACAGGTAAGGTTATAAAGTAATATGTGTAGAATCTAGATAAAGGGTTGGGTATGGTATAGTAGTGTAGGGTGTTGTATTAGAAAAGAATGAAATAGAGTTAGGTTGAATTTGAAACAAAAGTACAAAACGGTATAGTATAAGTTAGGTATAATATGGTGATTTGCTGATTAAGGTATTGGATGGTTTAACTAGTATGGTATAATGGGTTGGTTTGCATTAGATTAGGATAAGAAGTAGGGTCTTAGTATAGTGTTAATCTGGATGGAATTGTGGAGTGGGTCTTGGTTAAAATGGGTAAATGGGTGATAGGGTTTTATATAAATGGGTTTTAAAATAAAATAGAAAAATAAATTAACCAATAAAAATATTGTTCAAAATAAAAATGCAATTTGTATTGCAAAATATAATTTATTTAAAATACTACAAATACAGTTAGAAGATGAAAGTGTATTTTAATAACTAGTCGAAAATAACAATAATAATAGTAATACTAATAATAACAATAATAAGAGAAATAATAACAAAATATAATAATTGTATTACAATATAAAAAATCATATAAGATAGTCACAAATAAAATTTTTGAACGAAAGCAAAATTTGAATAGGAGATACAACAATTTAGTTTGACCAAAGAAATTGAAAACCGAAAGAAAAAAAAATTTGCAAAAATTTTAAATACAGAAAATAAAAAAAATACATTTTTGGAAAAGCAGGAGTTACAATCCTACCCACCTTACAACAAAATTTCGTTCTCGAAATTTGCTTAGACGGTACATAGGACAGGGCAAAAGAAAACAACTGTGGAAGGGTAACAAAATAGAGGGTTAAAGGGAAAGGAACAAAGCAGGTGCAACACCAGAAAAAGAAAGAAGTGGATAACAATGAGGTCAAATGGAGTGCAAGAAAGAGAATAAACAGTATCAAAATGAAAGAATCAACACCAGATAACAAAGCAATAAAGGAGTCGATAGAACTGAAATCAAAGAGAGAAAATACAGGGAAGAATTGAATCAGACAATAAGTCAACGGATGTAACTCCTATTTCCCGTAATTATATTTTTATACTGTATTTTGTCCATTTGTACTCTTTTATCTATTTGAGATCTCGTATCTTGTTTCCATTTGAATAAAATCATTATTTTTATTCGATTCATTTTTTTTGGTGTTTTTATCTAATTCAATTGTGTGTGCTCTTTGTGTCGTTCTTCATGAAGAATGAGCTGGTCGATGTCATTCATCTCTTTATTCTCCATTTTAATACATTCTGACCAATTCTCCAGTTGGATCCCTCTCAAAACGGATACCCTAAAACCCAAAACCCAAAACCCTACACTATATAAACCCTAACCCCCATTTTACTGTGTTAACCTAACTAATCCCACCGCCACCCATTTCTTCATCATCCCGTCTCCATCTCCCTTCGTTCACGACCAAAACCCACCTCCGTTCACCCTCGCTTCCACCATCGCCCACCTCTCCACCTCCGTCGCATCACCAACGCCCCGAACCCAATCCCCATTCTCCTCCTCCCCTGCTTTCGAACCCTAGAGCAGAGTCGTCGCGTGCGTCGCTTCTCGACGCCGTGCCGTGATTTGGCCACCGTCGTCTACCTCGCGCTGCATCGCTTCCCGACCGGTCGCCGCCGTCGCGTCGCCGAGTCAAAGTCTCTACCGTCGCCACACTCGCTCTCGCTCTGTGTTCGTCGAAGAAGAGAACGAAGAAGAAGAAAGGAGGGATTGGCGGGATTTGATCTCAACCATAGGATCGCGCCAAGATCCGTGCAGTCGAGCTCGATCTGATCGCTGTCCCGCGTTCGGCCACAGCAGATCCCCGCTCGCTGTTTGCTGTTTGGGTGTCGATCCGGAGTGCGGGAGAGTTCTGATTGGGTGGTTTCGCTGTTCCGTGTTTTGGTGCAGCTGATCCCGTTCGCTGTTCTGTGTTTGGGCTTGGATCTGGTGTCAGGAAAACTCGATCTATGGTCAATCTTTGCACGTGCTTCACACGTGCTTTTGGGAGACTTCGCCTAGGATTTTTCGATCCAATTTTCTTCAACAATCGGATCTACCGTCGTCAATTAAGGCAAGTATCCCTTGTACAATTTATTTGTTCTAGTACAAGCATTCCTTTAAAAATACTACAAATAGTTAAAATTGTGACTCCTCATTGACTATCGTTGTTGATCAATATTAAACCTCCAAAATTTTATGATTCTAAGAGTCACAAAAATTTCATTGTGTTAAATTATAATTACTTGGACTCTTTTATCCCTGAACATATGGACACATGAATTAAGGAGCCCTAGATTTGTAGACACATGTTATATTTTGTATTTGATGATCTTGCAACCATTTGACTTGAGAAATAATTATTAATTACTATTTTGACCACCATTATCCTGTATTTATATCACACAATAGCTTAGACGCCTAATAACAAATTTTCCTGTAATCTATACTAGTAAGTTATTTCTACATGTTGCTGTACTGAATCTTCTTTTGCTGTTTCTACCCATTTAACATTAGAATCTGAACCCGAGCCCTGAATTGAAAATGTATCTCTAGATGTCTAGATGTCAATAGTCTCCAAAATTTTCGAATTCGGAGTTACGGTCTAGGAGTTATTGCAGTTTTATTGCAGCTGTGTCAGTAAACGCAGATTCACAAAACTGCTACACGCCTTTACTTTGCGAATTAATTTAACTATGTTAACAGCAAGCGTTTGCCTTGAAATTTTATATGTGGTTTCTGGACACTCTATAGGACATCCCCAAATTTTCTTAGAATTAATTTACAACATTTCACACACTTGTATGCTTGCTTGATAAAAATTAATAAATGTAACAAGGCAGGGTTTAAGGGAAAGACTATATTAGTGAACAATATAGGTAAGTGTACTCGGAAGGGGGCCCGTGTTTTCCAAATTCTTGGTTCATGAACTTGTTATATCTTGTTCGATTCATGGAGTCAGTTACTTGGCTCATGAACTTGTTTGATTCATGAACGCATTGTGCTGTTCTTGAACTTGTTAGTAGATTCATGAACTTGCTTCGTGAACTTGTTATTTATTTTCCGATTCATGAACCATGGCTTGCTTGATACTTGATACTTGAGTACGCCGCCCTATAGACTCCAATACTAGGTCTAAATGTAACTGATTTGACTGTAGCAACCATGTAGTAAAAGAATGGATTCATGAAGTGCTACCTAGTTAGTAATCACCACAAGACTTGAAACCTGAACTTGAACTTGATATGTTACCTGATACTTGACAACTTGTTACTTGAGACCTGACATTTGAAATAAAATTTTGACACTAGACTTGACACTTGTTATATGATACTAGACATGAGACTTGTCACTTGATGTAGATACCCCTATAGGTTCACTTGTCATGTGTTTTACCATTAGCAGTTGTTATCCAACCTGTTTACTAGATGTCCCTCTTGCTAGCTAATTCTTGGTTTTTCCCATTACTTGTTATAACTCTGTTACATTCTTGATTCCAGTTCCTGTTCCCCATACTTGTACTTGTTTTCACTATTTGTGGCCCTAACTTGCACTAAGGGCATCTTCTCTTGTTTTTTCCTGTTTTCCCTTTTTATATTTATTAAGCAGACTTTGGGACAAGCTACCTGCTGGAATTGGCGAGCAGACATTTCAGGTTTTGCTTGGAGCAAGGACTTGTTTAAATAATTTTTTTCCTTAAGTTATTTATTTCTTCTGCTGTATAAGACTTGTAACGGGCTTACATTTCCGAATTTTACTTTTGATCCAGACTTGAAAACGATGTGGACATTATTAATTATTGTTTTCTGTTGCTTAATGAATTATTCATGCATGCTTGGTTGTAAATATATATTCGTGATATTCTTGTTGTGATGCTGAGTCGATCCTACAGCTTATGGATGATATTAAAATCATTCGCTGGGCTTCGTCACGCGCTCGTATTTCATGTTTTTGGGAAGCAGGGCGTGACAACGGATGAGAACAATTGCAAGAGATATGGGAAACTAAAACAATGCAAGGAAGGAGAAGCAACAATATGATCCTGGGACTTGTGGGTTATGGGCCGACCACGCTTCCGCTGCGCCACTCTGATGTGACGTTCCAAGCTGCAGACATGTCGTTGTAGACCACGTGACACCAAGCGACGATCCGAGCAGGAAGAAAAGGATGAGACACCAAAATAAAATTGGGATTTAGATGAGGGCTTTAATTTAAATAATTTGGTCAAAACTAACGGGCGTTAACAAAAATAATATTAGAAATACAAAAATCAACACATAATGATAATAAAATAATAACGACAAAAATAATAAAAATAATAATAACAATAATAATCATCATAAATATACTGGTAAAAATAATAATAAAAAAAAAATTAACAATACTGGTAAGGATAATAATACAAGATAGAAAATAATTTGGGGTTCATCATTTTGGTTAATGTAATTCAATATCAACATCAAAATAAAATAGTAAGAAAATTACAATAATAATAATAGTAATAGTAATAACAATAATAATCATAATACTACTAATAATAAGGAAAACAATAATAATAGTAGCAGTAGAAATTCTTTGATGTGGGTTCGCCTCATTTATATCCATCTGTAGAATTGCCTTCTCGACATTAAGTTGCAGGTTTACCTTCACGACAACAGGTTGCAGGTTATCTGGATATTCGGTTGCACATTTTGCCTCCCCGATATCCAGTTGCAATTTCCCTCCATTGACGTCTAGTTGCATGTTTGCCATCTCGACATCCAGTTGCAACAAAACGATAAACAAAATGATGCAATCTTCCACACGTACTTAGATATTTATTTCTCAATTAAGTACGAAGTTACATTTTGAAATTTTTGATATTAAAATACACAATTATTCGAAATAATAAAATTTTCGTTTTCGAAAACAATTTATAGAAGATTCAAAATATAACAAATAATAATCGAAATACACAAAATATTCAGAATATATATATATACATATATATATAAAGAAAATATAGGCAGGAGAAGAATGAATTTTATACTCAATAAAGAGTCAACAAAGGAAGACAACTACAAGGGACGAAAGAAAATAAAAAATCAAAGGATTGAATATGAAGAATGAGAAATGAGGGGGCACAAGCGGAATTTGAAGAGGATATAGTAGGAAAAGAATAACTAGCATGATACTCAAAATGAGTTAATAAATGAAGATGAATGAAAAAATCAAAGAAATATGGGTACGGAAAGAACGAAACTATACCCAATAAAGAATCAACAAATGAGAACGACTAAAAGAGACGGAAGAAACAAGGAATCAAGGAATCGAATAAGAAGGGATCAAATGAAGGGAATAAGACTAGTATCTAGATCAATGTTGATTATGATTCATTTACGCATGCATGGTTGGTGAAATGTTGAGCAGATTCCAGATCGAGCTAAGCTTGTCTAATATATAAGGCAACTAATACATTAGCCAAACCTAGGCTCTGATACCACTAAAAATCCTGTCACGCCCCGCTTCCCAAAAAGAATACGGAATACGGGTACGAGACAAAAGCCCAGCGAATGATTTTCATCATCCATAAGCTGTTCAGGAATCTTTGCAACATATCACAAAATAATCAGAGTCGGAAGGCAGAAAAGTTAACCACATGCACATATGAACCAAATACCAACAAGAATACTTGAAATAAAATATATTAATCTCAAATAGTTATGATCTGAATAACACAAATGATTCTGGGTCACATTGCCCAAATACAAGAATAAATCCAAATACATGAATACAATGATTGTTTAAGCAAACTACAAGAAATAATGATAACAAGATCCAGTACTAATACTTCATGTCACCGATACCATCTGGAACCTGTTCTCTAAAATCTGCAATTCAACGAATGCAGGGTAGAGGGAAAAAGAAAAATAAGTACCCGTCAATTGCAAGTTACGGGCCACTTATAATATAGGATACAAGCACATGGGGAAACTAACTAATTAACAAATATAAAACAACAAAACAACATAGCATGGTATAAATGTGTCAACAGAAATGTGACAATTAACATGAATCGGAAAAACAAATCAGATAGTAGAAACAGATCTAGCATGGTATACTAACTTGTGTCAAGTGTCAAATGTCAAATAGTATGAAAACAGGTATACAGATTGTGTCAAGTGATAATGTCAGGCAGATAATAGGTAATCAGATGATCAGATAACAGATAGCCAGGTATAAATAACAGATTCAGATTCAGATACAGATGTCATGTTCTTATAAGTCTTGTGTGATTACTATATAGGTAGCACTTCATGCGCCCCAAAAATATAACACATGGTTGCTACAACAAACAATTTCGTTTTAGATTTCGTAGGGGATCATATAGGACCGTATACTCAGGGTTCAGACAGATATCAGATAACAGATCAGAAAGATAGAACCTAGTGGTTCTCTTCTTCTCTACACCTTCTATAGGAAGTAATGTAGACAGGGTCAGATAACAGATAACAGATAATCATATGAAAAACACGGGCTCCCTGCTAAGTACACATTTCTATGCTTTCCTACTACTAGATCTTTTCCATAAACCCCGGCATGGTTACTTTTATTATGGTCATCAAACAGGCATGAATGTGTACGGAATAATGTAAACTTAATATGGTATAATCAGTATCAGGTTCAGGAAAACAAATAAATGTGCATAGATGATATACAGTCACACAAACGAGCAAAACAGTGTATGTTCATATTCAGGACAGTAAGACAGTACAGTACTAAAACAGCAAATCCCGTCGCTACAGAAATGTAAATCTGGATCTGTCAAAGAATCTAGAAAATAGACTTCCACACAAATCTAGCTAATATAAATAATTCATATAGTGTTTCGGAAAATCATAACTTAAAATTGATTAAAAAACAGAAAACACGTTCAGGCAGGAATCAGCAAAAACGAATTCAAGTCAAGAAAATAGCATCAAAACTCATCAAATAAATCCACGAAAAATCTGGGGTATTCCCTTATATGACTAGAATCAAAATATAAAATTTCATAATATGCCAGTTGTTACCGCTGATTTCGGTGTGGGGTAAACAGATAAGATTTGTGAGTTCGAGAAAACCTGAACAGCTGATCCAAGCCTTCTTGCTCCTGCCGCGACCTGCAAGGAAGTGCGAGACACCGGGGTTGATTCCGGCGACGCACCCTCCGACGCTCTTGTCAGTAACCAGTGATGATTAAAGAAAAAGCTTAAGGTGGAAAAAGAGTCATTACTCGGTCACAGTGGTAGAGGGGAGGTATTTATAGTCGCCAGGGGAGTGATTAGAGGCTTGATTCCCTGTGTAACTGCTAGGAGAAAAATTCCTCATAGCCTGTTTAGGAAACTAACCCCTGATTCCCGGTGAGAGCAAATCAGGCTCGTTGACTTGGTCAAATCAGTGATCCTGATTTGTCTCCTGTTGGTCTGGGTTCGCTTCGGGTCGGGACCCGTACCCAATTGGAGTGGACCCGTTTGTGGGTTATTGGATCTGTGAGAAGGAGATCCAGTACCCGCTTTAGACCCGCTTGTATGTGAAATTACCGTTTTACCCCCGAGCTTCAAGATTCGCGCCCAATCTGGACGGATCCGATTTAACCCCATTTTTAGCCATATCACGAGCCCCCTACTCCTAAAGACTGAGCGTGATCAGCCTTTGAGGAGTAGTTTTAACTGTTTTGGTGGCTAGTGGAGTTGTATCGGAGTCCAAATGGAGGAGTTTGAATCTCGAAGCGGCTAGTGAGGTGATTTTTTGATGCCATGTGCTGTTCTCTAGCCATATCGAGTATTTGACAGCTTTTATTTATTTTTTCGGATTATTTATTTAATTTCGCGATGTGTTTACTAATCATTCGGGGGTTTAAACAGTACATTCTAGGCAATAATTGTTCGTTCAGGGGTTCAAGAATATACCCCCGAATTTTTAATTATTTTCTAGAATTTTTAATTAATTTTCACAAATTTTTAGCAATTTTTTCGCAATTTTTGAATAAATAAATCGATTAAAATAAATAAAAAATGATTTTAAATACCGATTTATGACGTGGATCGATCTGGGCCGTTGATCATAGACGGGCGCGAATTTTTGAGAGATCCATCGGTCGTTATCGCTCGGAAGCTTTTTTCTCCGTTTGCGAGCTCGGAAAGGCACTTGCTCGGCCGCCGACCGGAGGGATAGGAGCTCGGCAGGCCGAGCGATGTGGCGCAATCTGAGCCGTCGGATGATGGTGTGAATCCCAAAAAAAATGCTATCTTGTCTTTTAGCGCACGTGGCGCAATCTGGGCTGTTCATCACTAGAAGCACGAATTTCTGAGAGATCCAGCGGTTGTAGTAGCTCGGTGTTTTTTTTCTCCGTTTGCGAGCTCGGAAAGGCACTTGCTCGGCCGCCGACCGGAGGGATAGGGGCTCGGCAGGCCGAGCGACGTGGCGCAATCTGAGCAATTGGATGACGACGCGCATCTCAAGACGGGCACATTTCTCAAGAAAACACTATCTTGTCGTTTAGTGTCCTCGGCGAGATCTGGGCCGTCTGATCGAGATCATGCACAAAAGTTGAGGAGAAAGTGAGTTTTCTCCGTTTGCGAGCTCGGAAAGGCACTTGCTCGGCAGCCGACCGAAGACAGGGTACTTGGCAGGTCGAGCAACGTGGCGCAATCTGAGCCATTGGATGACGATGCGCATCTCAAGACGGGCACATTTCTCAAGAAAACACTATCTTGTCGCCTAGTGTCCTCGGCGAGATCTGGGCCGTCTGATCGAGATCATGCGCGAAAGTTGAGGAGAAAGTGAGTTTTCTCCGTTTGCGAGCTCGGAAAGGCGCTTGCTCGGCAGCCGACCGAAGACAGGGGGTCACGGCAGATCGAGCGACGTGGCGCAATCTGAGCCATCGGATGATGACGCGCATCTCAAGACGGACACATTTCTCAAGAAAACACTATCTTGTCGCCTAGTGTCCTCGGCGAGATCTGGGCCGTCTGATCGAGATCATGCGCGAAAGTTGAGGAGAAAGTGAGTTTTCTCCGTTTGCGAGCTCGGAAAGGCACTTGCTCGGTAGCCGACCGAAGACAGGGGGTCTCGGCAGGTCGAGCGTCGTGGCACAATCTGTCTCGAGACGATCCTGTTCCCAAGGGCATTAATGGTGCCCCGGGGTTTGCGCGGCGTTCCACCTTCCCCAGGTCATTAAGGATAATTCCTTCAATTAATGCGTGGCATTTCAACTTCCGAGGGTCATAATGGTCAGATCTTGGAGGAGAGCTTATAAGTACCCCACTCCCTTTTGTCATTTCAATCGCAACAATGTAGAGTTTCAAACCTCGGAGGTATTGGCCTTGGGTAACTTCTCTTTCGAGGTATAAGTACCCCATCGGTAAGTTTGTTCAACGGTTGTGGGAGCAATTTCGAACGGCGATCTACCTCTGGCTCGTCCGGGGACGAGCCGAGGAGGTAAAGTCGAGCCGAGTGTTGGACTCCGAACCATCGGTAAGTTTGTTCAACGGTTGTAGGAGCAATTCCGAACGGCGATCTACCTCTGGCTCATCCGGGGACGAGCCGAGGAGGTAAAGTCGAGCCGAGTGTTGGACTCCGAACCATCGGTAAGTTTATTCAACGGTTGTGGGAGCAATTCCGAACGGCGATCTACCTCTGGCTCGTCCGGGGACGAGCCGAGGAGGTAAAGTCGAGCCGAGTGTTGGACTCCGAACCATCGGTAAGTTTGTTCAACGGTTGTGGGAGCAATTCCGAACGGCGATCTACCTCTGGCTCGTTCGGGGACGAGCCGAGGAGGTAAAGTCGAGCCGAGTGTTGGACTCCGAACCATCGGTAAGTTTGTTCAACGGTTGTGGGAGCAATTTCGAACGGCGATCTACCTCTGGCTCGTCCGGGGACGAGCCGAGGAGGTAAAGTCGAGCCGAGTGTTGGACTCCGAACCATCGGTAAGTTTGTTCAACGGTTGTGGGAGCGGTTCCGAACGGCGATCTACCTCCGGCTCGTCCGGGGACGAGCCGAGGAGGTAAAGTCGAGCCGAACATGGACTCCGAACCATTGGTTGAAAAATAACGAACAACAATGAATAGGGGACGAGATATGTAAACAAATTTGTAAGCATGAAAGAGCATTCTTTATTGATAATCGACAGCGAACCGTTTTACATGTTACAGCTCATGAAAATAGGTTACAAATTAGAGGAGAGGAATAGCTCGATATCCTATAATACTTAGAGTGGCGCCGGGGCGCTTTCTTGGTATTTCAGGAGATGGTCGGCATTCCAGGTCCTCGGAATCTCTCTGCCCTCTAGATCCTCCAGACGATATGCTCCGGGCCGAACTACCCTCGTGATCCTGTACGGCCCTTCCCAGTTCGGAGCCAGCTTGCTCTTCTGATTGGGGAAGGATATGGCCAATTTTCTCAAGACTAAATCCCCTTGCTTAAGGTTGGTGGGTCGGACCTTCTTGTTGTACGCCAGTTCAACCCTTCTTCGGTAATTCTGCTGCCGAATTGACGCTCTTTCCCTCAGCTCGTCTATCAGATCTAAGTCTGCCCTGAGGTCCCTGGCGTTCTGTTCCTCGTCATAGGCTACAAGCCAAGGGGAAGGTATTCCGACCTCGAGGGGTATCACGGCCTCGGACCCATAGGTGTGGTTGAAAGGGGACTCTCCTGTGGGGGTCTGCTTGCTCATGCGGTAGTTCCATAGGACGTTGGGGAGTTGGTCGACCCATAGGCCTTTGGAACTTTTGTCCAACCTTTTCTTGATGCCTGCGAGGATTTGCCGATTAGCGTTTTCTGCCTGTCCGTTCGACTGAGGGTGGGAGACGGACGAGAAGCGCTGCTGGATGGCAAGGTCGTCGCACAGAGCTCGGAACGCTGCGCCGGTGAACTGAGTCCCGTTGTCCGTCACGAGGACACGGGGGATGCCGAACCTGCAGATGATGTTCTTCCAGAAGAATTGTACCACCTTGTTCTCGGTTATTGTGGCGAGGGGCTCGGCTTCGACCAACTTCGAGAAGTAGTCGATGGCTACGACCAAGAACTTGAATTGACCCGGAGCCGGAGGGAAAGGCCCTAGTAAATCCATCCCCCACATTGTGAAGGGGATAGGACTTGATAGGGAGGCGAGGTTGGCTTGAGGGAGGCGACGAATACTAGAGTGTCTCTGGCAAGAGTTGCACTGCCGAACGTGTCGCTCGGCGTCTTGAAGGAGGGTCGGCCAGAAGTACCCATAATTCAAGGCTTTCCAAGCTAAGGACCTGGATCCTGAGTGTGCCCCGCCGATACCCTCGTGGAGCTCTTGTAGGGCATAGTCGGCCTGTTCTGGAGAGAGGCACCTCAGGTATGGTCGGCCGTCAAATTGAGAGAAGGAACGTTTGTACAGGATGCCCTCGATCAAGACATACCACTCGGCTCGGGTTCTGATTCGGCGTGCTTCTTTGGGATCCTCGGGCAGGACCCCGTCCCTCAAGAATTCTACCAACGGCTTCTTCCAATTATCCTGCAACATGATTGGCAGCGACTCCACCGAGCCGAGTGTCTCGTCTTCTATGCTCGGCCTAGAGAGGACTTCGATCAGTACGGTCTGTTCAAGACCTTGTAGGGAGGACGAGGCCAACTTGGAGAGGGCATCGGCCTGCGAATTCTCCTCATGAGGGACTCGCTGAATGAGCGCCTCTTTGAACCGGCTCATGAGGGCCCGGACCTTAGCGAGGTACTTCGCCATCCGCTCGTCTCGGGCCTCGTACTCGCCCAAGACTTGGTTCACGATAAGCTGGGAGTCGCTGTGGATCCGGAGGCACTGTGCCCCGGCACTTCGTGCGAGCCCGAGACCAGCAATGAGTGCCTTGTACTCTGCCTCATTGTTCGAGGCCCTGAAGTTCATACGGATCGCATACTGGAGGACGAAGTCGTCAGGACCGTTCAGGATGATACCTGCGCCGCTTCCTTCGTTACAGGAGGAGCCATCCACGAAGACCGTCCAAATGGGGGGTCCATTCGGGACGTGGCTGACCTCAGGGATGGTGGACTCTAAGATGAAGTCGGCGAGGGCCTGTGCTTTAATTGCTGTCCGAGGCTGGTAAGAGATGTCATGCTGGCTCAGCTCTATGGACCACTTCATTAGTCGGCCCGAGGTCTCAGGCTTGTGGAGGATCTGTTTTAGGGGCTGGTTGGTGAGGACAACGACCGAGTGGGATTGAAAGTACGGCCGAAGCTTCCTCGCTGCCATGACCAGGGCGTAGGCCATCTTCTCTATCTTCGGATAGCGGAGCTCGGCGTCCCGAAGCACCTTGCTCACGTAGTAGATGGGCCTTTGGGCCCGGTCCTCCTCTCTCACCAAGACAGCACTTAGGGTCTTCTCGGAAGCAGCCAAGTAGATGAAGAGAGTCTCGCCCGGGACCGGTTTGCTGAGCAGAGGGGGGTTCACCAAGTAGGCCTTCAGTTGGTCGAACGATTCCTGTTGTGGTTGACCCCATTCAAAACCCTTAGCCCCCCTGAGTGCTTTGTAGAAGGGGAGGCACTTTTCCCCAGACTTCGAGAGGAACCAGCCGATAGCTGCGAGCCGACCAGTCAGCTTCTGGACCTCCTTGACATTCCGGGGCGGGGCCATGTCTAATATGGCCTTGATCTTTTCGGGATTGGCTTCGATCCCTCTCTGGCTCACTATGAAGCCGAGGAACTTTCCCGAAGAGACCCCGAACGCACATTTGTTCGGGTTCAGCCGCATGTTGTGCCTCTTCAACACGCCGAAGGCCTCCTGGAGGTCGGCCACGTGGTCAGTGCCTCGGATACTCTTGACGAGAATGTCATCAACATACACCTCCATATTCCGGCCTATCTGGTTCTGGAATACCTTGTTGACGAGGCGCTGATAGGTGGGGCCCGCGTTCTTCAACCCGAACGGCATGACCCGATAGCAGTAGAGGCCCTGGTCGGTGATGAAGGAGGTCTTCGGAATGTCCGGGGGGAACATTCGAATTTGATTATAGCCGGAGAAGGCGTCCATGAAGCTGAGGAGCTCATGGCCCGAGGTGGCATCAATGAGGGTGTCGATGTTCGGAAGAGGGAATGGGTCCTTCGGACACGCCTTATTGAGGTCGGTGAAGTCGATGCATATTCTCCAAGAGCCGTTGGACTTCTTGAACATTACAACATTGGAGAGCCACTCGGGGTAGTTTACCTCCTGTATGAACTTAGCCTTCAAAAGTTTATCCACCTCCGCCTTGATGGCCTACTGTCGCTCGGGAGCGAACTTTCGTCTCTTCTGCTGAACCGGTTTGTACCCCGGTTCGACACTTAGGCGGTGGACTAGCAACTCCTCGGAAATGCCGGGCATGTCCGCGGCCGACCATGCAAACAGGTCGCGGTTATCCCGGATGCATTTAATCAGGTCAGAGCACAGCACGGTCGGCAAAGACTTGCTGATGAGGAACTTTCGGCTCGGGTCCTCGTCCGAGAAGAGCACTTCTTCTAACTCGTCCGCCGGCTCGGACGTTGGCCGAACTTTCGGCTCGGGGATTTCTAGTGTATCGAGCGAGAGCACCGATCCCCCAGTGGAAGTCATGTAGCACTTCCGGGCTGTCTCTTGGCTTCCCCTGACTTCCCCTACTCCCGACCGAGTGGGGAACTTCATTTTGAGATGGTACGCTGAGGGGACTGCTTCCAGGGCGGCTAGGCCGGGTCGGCCCAGAATGACATTTTACGCTGCCGGGACGTCGACGACCATGAAGTCCATCGGCTCGGTCTGGGTAGTAGGGGTGCTTCCAGCAGTCACGTCTAGGGTTATCACCCCCTCGACTGTTACTGGGACCCCCGTGAACCCGTGGAGTGTGTAACCGGCCGGCTTGAGACTGTCCCGGGACAGCTGCAAGCCTCGGAAGGCCGAGAGAAAGAGGATGTTCACCGAGCTCCCGTTATCTACTAGGACCCTCTGCACCTTGAAGTTGGCCATGCGAAGGTCAATGACGAGGGCGTCATAGTGGGGAGTTTGGACCCCTTCGAGGTCCTCATCGGAGAAAGTCACCAGGACTCCGAGGCCTTTCGGGGGAGGGGTGCTGTGAACCGAGTTGTCCAATCGGACGAAGGCCTTCCGAGAGGAGTTGGAGGAACCCCCCATAGGCCCTCTGTGGATGAGGTGCAGGACCCACTCTTTGTAGCGCCCCGATTTCCATATACATGGGAAACCGTGACACATGCCAAGATCTTTTCTTCAATTAGTCACGATACACAAAAATGCTAGGAAATTTAAAACTTTTTATTCAATACAGAGTTACCACGCAGTAATTACAATTATCAGTTTGTAATACCAACTGTAGCGCCTGACCTTTTTCCTTTTTGACTCCAAACTCAATTCTTCCAATTTCTATATCACTTTAAACATAAACTAAAATGGTTATGTTTCAAAGAAAAATTAGGGCAGAGTCTCCTTTGTATTTTTTTCCCCAAAACACAGAAAAGCTTACGGAATTTTGCTCTAAATTCCGTAGCTTACATCACAGGCAATAATAATACGGGCTTCCCAGGCCAAAATGAGCATCATCACACAGGCAATATATATATATATGCTCTGGGGGCCAAACTCATAACGGTTTAACAAATATCAATTAAAAAGCATAAATCCTTTAGAAAACGTAGTAAGTTTTTAGAAAATAACCTGTAAAAACCTACCACGACGCCCGACACTCCACAACGAAATGGTTACGGGTCAAACCATATCCTGCCGCCTCACGCTATACTTTTCATCGTCATCCCCATACTTATACATCAAAAATACCATTTAAAGCATCAATCTTTACTATTTACAATTAAATCATAACAACAATTTATAACTAAAGCTCCACTCTACGGAAACCTGTACCTACACCTCACCCCTGCACTGTTGAAGACCTGTAACAGTAGGGACCTGGGGTAGTCCATGGACTCCCTAACCCCCAAATACTAAGGGGTTAGCCATTTTTGGTGTGAGTATAATTTATTAAAATAAGCAAATAAATTAAACTTTACAAGTAAAAACATAACGAACTCATAATATCAAGATCAACAAATCTTACTTGACATCTGAACATGTAACCTCATAAATGGGAATTCACATCCAATACTCTCTGAGTCATCACCTGTATGTATATCCATACTCACTCACAACATACTTATCTTTAATAATCATTTGAATAACCCCTCTCATAATACCAATATTGATCTTATTGCCTTATATCACATATCACATCATAGGCATATGCATTCATTTGCATACTACCACATTCATTCATGTCCAATCTAACATCTTATTGCACATTACTATTTACATGCATTTTATCACAATATACTCCACATCGCCAACATGGTTGGGCAATAACATAACACACCCCAATGCCGATAGCTTGGGTAATAATTCACTGCACCCCCAAGCCGAACTTGGGTAATATCCCATTACATCCCAAGCCCATAACTTGGTTATTGATTTACTTCAACTATCACACTCACAATTCAACTTGAATGGAAAAGGCACGTGTACATATAATTTATGTGCCAGTGTATGTTATGACTTAACTCTAATGTGATATTTAACTAGAACTAGGATGCTTCCTATTCTAATGTCAGCAAGTCTCCTGAAAGCAACATGCATCCCATACTACATGCGCCCCATCTCAAGCCGTTTTCTCCATATATAGGGATTGAACCCGCGTTATGAATTCTAATTGTACACAACTTGTTCCTGACAGATACAACGTGACTGATGAGGTTGCAGACGTGGTCAAGTCCCACTAATGCAGTTCGCCAGTGGTGTCCATGTTGTCACTGGTATCCGGCTACCGGACCTCACTCAAAAACCTTACGAACCGTCGGGGATACTGTGGACAGGGGAGCCCCCTGCCGCCCCCTGGTCGGACCGTAGTCCATGGCCTGTTCGCCCTCTTGGCATAGGACCTGATGGAGTTCCGGGGGTCCATCCCCCCTAGCTCCGCCCGCCTTATCATGGCACTTCAGGAATTAACAATCAGGATACGCAACCCATGTCCCCAACTAGTGAGAAGGCATCGTACGTATCCCTTTTGACAGGAAGGTGCAACCCAATAACACCACCTATGATCGGCCCCAAGGAAGGGTTTGGTCGTACGGTGCACCCTACTACCAACTCCCCTTCTTTCTGGCAAAAAGGTTAAGTAATGATTTTATAAGTCACTACCTTAATGATGTTACTACTCCTATACAATCTTACATAATTTCCAACTTAGATTATCATGGTCCAACTCGTGGTCCCTCGATCCAAGACTCAAGTAATGAGATCACTCTCACTCATCCCTACCCCTAACTTGGATTCTACCAACACTTTCGGCCCATGGTCAACCTACATCGGTTAAGATCCGTCGATGCCCGAGGTGAGATCTATCCATTTACTCTGAGGTGATAGGATGTGGTCTTGATGGTCGATGACCCCTAGGGTAATAATATCACCCTAGATGAGCACAACAAACTGCGTATTAGCTAAGAAGCTACATACGAGTAACCAAAAACACATACGAGCTAAACAGCTACGTATAGAACCAACAGCTACATACGAGCCAGTCGAGCCGCGCATGAGACAACAACATACATACGAGCCAAATAAGCTGCGTATGAGACCAACAGCTACATACGGGCCAGTCGAGCCGCGTATGAGACAACGACATACATACGAGCCAAATAAGCTGCGTATGAGACCCACAGCTACATACGGGCCAGTCGAGCCACGTACGAGCAAATCCACATACAAACAACCATACCGGTAATCTCACCTAGAAGCAACCAACTGTGCTTACTAGCAAACTTGATCTTCTATAATTAGAAGTAACCGAAGAATCTACTATAATCAACTTAGCATGGGTTTCTTCTAAAATCAACTCATCATGGCATACCTACTATAATCAACTCAACATGAGTTTCTTTCTAAGATCGACTCAAACATGATAGGTTTTACTGGAATGTCACGTAGGCATGAATGGGTTCTTCACACAACTCCAGCCTGGTGTTCTACTACAACTGAACCATGGGTTTCTTTCTACAACAATTCAAGCATGGATTCTCACTATATCACAAGTGTTAGTTCTTCCTCTACAACAATGCAAATCCATAGGATGAGTCCTTTTCACTCGCTACTACTAACAACTAGAATGGGTTCTTTTTAGCATACACATAATATAGCCCTAGGAATGGGTTCTTTCCCAACCTACAACAAGTAATCAACATAAAGGTGTGATCTTTTAACATCCTATAACTAACAACATGAATGATTGTTTCTTTATCAAACTACAACTAACATAATCATCAAGTTGGGTTCTTTTAGCATCCACAATTTACTCAACTCCCAAATGGGTTCTTTTCTTCACCTACACAAGCAGTACCCTAAGGATGGTTCTTTCTACACATACATAAGTAGATAAGGAGAGCAAGCAACTAACTTTGAAGTAGAGAATCCTCACATACATAACGAATCCATTATATAGGTTTTATATACTCAAGGATAGTAAATTTCCCCATACGCCTCAGCCATAAATCATGTCACCTTTTCAGTTCATCCAACTTCTTTAAAATGTCAATTACGTATATAGAACCATATACACCATATCTTGATATCCTCATATGATTGTAACTCATCCCCATATACACATATATGTTATTCAATCCTCCCTTAAACATCACTTCATAAATAAATCATACTCACCATATTTCTTAACACACAAAATATGTAGATAAATTAGTACTCACATATCCATCAAACCACAAAATATATAATAAACCAACTCACATATTCATCAACCACAAAATATGTAAATATACTAACTCACATAATTTTCATAATCAAAAATACATATAATAAATTAGTACTCACATACATCTTTAAACCATGAAAATATATAAATAATATAACTCACATATATCTTTAAACCACGAAAATATATAAATAATATAACTCACATATATCTTTAAACCACGAAAATATATAAATAATATAACTCACATATATCTTTAAATCACGAAAATATATAAATAATATAACTCACATAATTTTTTAACACACAAAAACACACAATAAATTAACTCACATATATCTTTAAATCACGAAAATATATAAATAATATAACTCACATAATTTTTTAACACACAAAAACACACAATAAATTAACTCACATATATCTTTAAATCACGAAAATATATAAATAATATAACTCACATAATTTTTTAACACACAAAAAACACACAGTAAATTAACTCACATATTTTGCGAAGATCCAAGCACCGTGCCACCTCGCGTCCAATGGTCGCAATATATCCTATCATCAAATTTCAAGGAGATTAAAACTCAATCATCCAAACCAATATAAAAACTAATAACGCCATACCAAATACCGCACAAGTGTTTATTGAATGCTTGGGATATACACGTGCGATGCACGTGATGATCTAATGCCTATGGTATTTTCATCCCCAAATAATTACCAAATCGCCTCCAAAATATTCTAGTAGCTCAACTATGATTTCTACTACTATTCGAGAATTAACCCATATTCATATAATTCTCTTTTACAAACTCAAATCCCCAATTTACTAACAACTCACAATCTCTCTAATAACCTACTAATTCCTCCCATCTACAATTTTCAACATCTTAAAATTTCTTTACCCTAACATTCCTACTCAATAAAATTAACCCAACTAAATTCTATACAATAAAATAGTTAGGGTTTTACCTTCCCGAATCCAATCAAAAATCCGACGCTACCACCATGTAGAGAATCTCTCCATTAGTCTACTCCTCACTTTAATTTGGATTTGACGAGGGATCGGAGGGGATTCGAGCGATGTAGGAATCGATCGATGGGTTCTTTTGGGTTTGTTTTGATCGGGATGAAGAAGAAGAACGAAGGAGGAAGAGGGGAATGGGTCAGGGTTTCGTTCGATTGCTGGCATGGACGGACGGGAGGAGGAAGGGAGGAGGGAGAGGAGGTCGGGCTTCTTTTGGGTTCGGCATCGAACAAGAAGGGAGAAGGAAGGAGAAGGGAACGGGAGTGGGGGTCGGGGTTTCTTCCGATCGCAGGCGTGGACGGGAGAGGGAGGAAGGGAGAGAGATCGGGGATTCCACGGGTTGGGGATTGAAACCGGGAAGAAGAAGAGAAGGAAGAAGGAGAAGGGAAGGAGAGAGAAGGGGGTTTTTGTAAAAAAAAGGAAATAAATAATAATAGATGGATAAATATCTAGGGAATGTTTCGTATAAGCCCTCTAGCTTTAATATATTTCAGATAAAGCCCAACTCTCTACTTTAATAATCCAAACAATACAAAATACATTAAAACTACTTTGTAGATAATCCGTATAAAAATAATTTAATTCGAAAATAATAATAATATAAAATAGACAATATATCTTATATTTCTCAATTAAAAGTAATTATTATCGGAAAATAAATAATCGTGCGAAATTCTCAATCGAACACACATTTCGATGCAAAAATAGTCATATGCTATTTTTCGGGTCGTTACATCACTCCCTCCTTAGAATCGTTCTGTCCTCAGAACGCCGCTAGTGGAGAGGAAGACAACCACAAACATCAATGGTTCACGAGATATTTTTTCCGAACCATCTCCGGTTCCTCGAGTGATATTCTCGAAAACTGGTCTTCTACCAAGTCGAACTGTTGTCCTTCAGCCCTCTGGACAGACCCGCTATGAATTTGATGCTGACATTCTTCTGCTCCTGCCCTGGAGTAGACATTGGCTGCATTGCCTTGCTCTATTCTTGTCCACAAGTGATGTTGATTCGCTCCTGGATTACGACTTCTGTTAGTTGGTGACCACTCCCTCCTTAGAAAGGACGAAGTCACACATTGCCGCTTCAGCCCCTGAGCAGCTCCTTTTGGTGCCCTTGCTGAATTGTTAACACGATTTTCCTCTGTCTGAGTAAGATTTTCCTCCATGACGTGCTCTTAGTGGCTGCTTAATCATAAGCTGATCTTGGAAAATCTGTCGCTTCAGTGCTTAAATCCCTGCATCTCCTGCCTAAGCCTTTTGACTTGCTTGCTTAGACTCGGTTGCAGCTCCCATTGTGTCAAAATTGAGCTCTAAACTTGAGTAATCACTCTTATACTGGTTTTCTTGATCTCATCATCTATCTTGTTGCTTCTTTCACGGTCTTTGGCTGAGGTCAATCCTTCACATATCTCAGTCTTTTGCAGTCCAGTAGCCACTCCCTCCTTAGAATAGGGCATGGCCTACGATCATTACTTCAAACTTCCAGGATTCTCTCCTGTAATTTGTCTGAAGCTGATGCTCCAGATGGTGTATTCAAACAAACAATCTAGAGTTGTCTCCCGCACACAACTCAAATCTTGAAAAATAGTTCGGTCAAAAGAACATGACGAACCACAATTGAACAAACAGTTGTATGGATTCCATATATATATATAGATCCAACTGGTTACGAAAGTGTTTCATCATACCTTACTTCTTAATCCAAAACAAATTTCAAAAATACACTTTTAACTCAGTTGCAGTTCTATAGGCACATACCGGTACTAGCACTCCTGCCTTCTACAGCTTGCTGGTAGTAAGTGCGAACTCTACCCTCGGTGAACAGGCTCCTTTCCTTTATTGTTCATCTCCGAGGTTGATCTGCCATTCCTCCGGTGAAGCTAGGGAATATCTGGTCAGATACGACCAATCCTTCCACATTTGTAACATGTATGGGTATCTATCTGAGTGTCCTTCCTCGAACACCGGTTCTTAAGATGACCATGCTCACCACATAAAAAAATAACTTCCTGTCCTGGTGCCTCCAAGGTTGCCCTCCGTTTTCTGAGTCTTCTGCTTCTGACCTTGGTCCTTGAACCCTGATGCTGGTGCAGATCTTGTCCCTCGTAGTCGTGGACAGACTGATTTCTTGTGCCTGACTCTCTCACAAGATTGCATACTACAACCTTGGTGGTTTCTGGGATTTGCTCCCATTCATGTTATCGTCGTGCCAATCTGGAATCAAGGTGTTCCTACTCCTTTGCTGGGCCTGCTAATATAACTCCTAATGCATCACCCAGTTACTTAGTCTTGACGAGCTTTCCTAATCACGTACTTCCTAAGCTTCCTCATTTCCCGAGGTATGCTGGCTACCGCCGCTGTGTGTTGATCCATACTTAGTCCATGCGGTGGTGAAATCTCCTTTGGCTCTGCGCTCAAGATTATCGGATCATCCAACGATATCGGTTCACTTTCTTTCACCAGCACATTCTCGGTAAGGATATCCTCGAACACCATTCATGTGGTTAAAGGATGGTAACACATACACTAGGATTAGTCCGGATATAGAAAAATTATAAAACATAAGTTGAAGGAACCAACAATATGAATTATAACTATCTACAACTAACTAAATCCCGACTCCTAAAGGGCATTCAAGTTTAATTTTCCTACTGTGTTGGACTGTAAATTGAAGTCAACTCTGATACCACTCTGTAGCGCCCCGATTTCCATATACATGGGAAACCGTGACACATGCCAAGATCTTTCCTTCAATTAGTCACGATACACAAAAATGCTGGAAATTTAAAACTTTTTATTCAATACAGAGTTACCACGCAGTAATTACAATTATCAATTTGTAATACCAACTGTAGCGCCTGCCCTTTTTCCTTTTTGACTCCAAACTCAATTCTTCCAATTTCTATATCACTTTAAACATAAACTAAAATGGTTATGTTTCAAAGAAAAATTGGGCAGAGTCTCCTTTGTATTTTTTTGCCCAAAACACAGAAAAGCTTACGGAATTTTGGTCTAAATTCCGTAGCTTACATCACAGGCAATAATAATACGGGCTCCCCAGGCCAAAATGAGCATCATCACACAGGCAATATATATATATGCTCTTGGGGCCAAACTCATAATGGTTTAACAAATATCAATTAAAAATCATAAATCCTTTAGAAAACGTAGTAAGTTTTTAGAAAATAACCGGTAAAAACCTACCACGACGCCCGGCACTCCACAACAAAATGGTTACGGGTCAAACCATATCCTGCCGCCTCACGCTATACTTTTCATCGTCATCCCCATACTTATACATCAAAAATACAATTCAAAGCATCAATCTTTACTATCTACAATTAAATCATAACAACAATTTATAACTAAAGCTCCACTCTACGGAAACCTGTACCTACACCTCACCCCTGCACTGCTGAAGACCTGTAACAGTAGGGACCTAGGGTAGTCCATGGACTCCCTAACCCCCAAATACTAAGGGGTTAGCCATTTCTGATGTGAGTATAATTTATTAAAATAAGCAAATAAATTAAACTTTACAAGTAAAAACATAACGAACTCATAATATCAAGATCAACAAATCTTACTTGACATCTGAACATGTAACCTCATAAATGGGAATTCACATCCAATACTCTCTGAGTCATCACCTGTATGTATATCCATACCCACTCACAACATACTTATCTTTAGTAATCATTTGAATAACCCCTCTCATAATACCAATATTGATCTTATTGCCTTATATCACATATCACATCATAGGCATATGCATTCATTTGCATACTACCACATTCATTCATGTCCAATCTAACATCTTATTGCACATTACTATTTACATGCATTTTATCACAATATACTCCACATCGCCAACATGGTTGGGCAATAACATAACACACCCCAAAGCCGATGGCTTGGGTAATAATTCACTGCACCCCCAAGCCGAACTTGGGTAATATCCCATTACATCCCAAGCCCATAACTTGGTTATTGATTTACTTCAACTATCACACTCACAATTCAACTTGAATGGAAAAGGCACGTGTACATATAATTTATGTGCCAGTGTATGTTATGACTTAACTCTAATGTGATATTTAACTAGAACTAGGATGCTTCCTATTCTAATGTCAGCAAGTCTCTGAAAGCAACATGCATCCCATACTACATGCACCCCATCTCAAGCCGTTTTCTCCATATATAGGGATTGAACCCGCGTTATGAATTCTAATTGTACACAACCTGTTCTTGACAGATACAACGTGACTGATGAGGTTGCAGACGTGGTCAAGTCCCACTAATGCAGTTCGCCAGTGGTGTCCATGTTGCCACTGCTATAGGGCTACCGGACCTCACTCAAAAACCTGACGAACCGTCGGGGATACTGTGGACAGGGGAGTCCCCTACCGCCCCCTGGTCGGACCGTAGTCCATGGCCTGTTCGCCCTCTTGGCATAGGACCTGACGGAGTTCCGGGGGTCCATCCCCCCTAGCTCCGCCCGCCCTATCATGGCACTTCAGGAATTAACAATCAGGATACGCAACCCATGTCCCCAACTAGTGAGAAGGCATCGTACGTATCCCTTTTGACAGGAAGGTGCAACCCAATAACACCACCTATGATTGGCCCCAAGGAAGGGTTTGGTCGTACGGTGCACCCTACTACCAACTCCCCTTCTTTCTGGCAAAAAGGTTAAGTAATGATTTTATAAGTCACTACCTTAATGATGTTACTACTCCTATACAATCTTACATAATTTCCAACTTAGATTATCATGGTCCAACTCGTGGTCCCTCGATCCAAGACTCAAGTAATGAGATCACTCTCACTCATCCCTACCCCTAACTTGGATTCTACCAACACTTTCGGCCCACGGTCAACCTACATCGGTTAAGATCCGTCGATGCCCGAGGTGAGATCTATCCATTTACTCTGAGGTGGTAGGATGTGGTCTTGATGGTCGATGACCCCTAGGATAATAATATCACCCTAGATGAGCACAACAAACTGCGTATTAGCTAAGAAGCTACATACGAGTAACCAAAAACACATACGAGCTAAACAGCTACGTATAGAACCAACAGCTACATACGAGCCAGTCGAGCCGCGCATGAGACAACAACATACATACGAGCCAAATAAGCTGCGTATGAGACCAACAGCTACATACGGGCCAGTCGAGCCGCGTATGAGACAACGACATACATACGAGCCAAATAAGCTGCGTATGAGACCCACAGCTACATACGGGCCAGTCGAGCCACGTACGAGCAAATCCACATACAAACAACCATACCGGTAATCTCACCTAGAAGCAACCAACTGTGCTTACTAGCAAACTTGATCTTCTATAATTAGAAGTAACCGAAGAATCTATTATAATCAACTTAGCATGGGTTTCTTCTAAAATCAACTCATCATGGCATACCTACTATAATCAACTCAACATGAGTTTCTTTCTAAGATCGACTCAAACATGATAGGTTTTACTGGAATGTCACGTAGGCATGAATGGGTTCTTCACACAACTCCAGCCTGGTGTTCTACTACAACTGAACCATGGGTTTCTTTCTACAACAATTCAAGCATGGATTCTCACTATATCACAAGTGTTAGTTCTTCCTCTACAACAATCCAAATCCATAGGATGGGTCCTTTTCACTCGCTACTACTAACAACTAGAATGGGTTCTTTTTAGCATACACAAATAATATAGCCCTAGGAATGGGTTCTTTCCCAACCTACACAAGTAATCAACATAAAGGTGTGATCCTTTAACATCCTATAACTGACAACATCAAGGATTGTTTCTTTATCAAACTACAACTAACATAATCATCAAGTTGGGTTCTTTTAGCATCCACAATTTACTCAACTCCCAAATGGGTTCTTTTCTTCACCTACACAAGCAGTACCCTAAGGATGGTTCTTTCTACACATACATAAGTAGATAAGGAGAGCAAGCAACTAACTTTGAAGTAGAGAATCCTCACATACATAACGAATCCATTATATAGGTTTTATATACTCAAGGATAGTAAATTTCCCCTATATGCCTCATCCATAAATCATGTCACCTTTTCAGTTCATCCAACTTCTTTAAAATGTCAATTACGTATATAGAACCATATACACCATATCTTGATATCCTCATATGATTGTAACTCATCCCCATATACACATATATGTTATTCAATCCTCCCTTAAACATCACTTCATAAATAAATCATACTCACCATATTCCTTAACACACAAAATATGTAGATAAATTAGTACTCACATATCCATCAAACCACAAAATATATAATAAACCAACTCACATATTCATCAACCACAAAATATGTAAATATACTAACTCACATAATTTTCATAATCAAAAATACATATGATAAATTAGTACTCACATATATCTTTAAACCACGAAAATATATAAATAATATAACTCACATATATCTTTAAACCACGAAAATATATAAATAATATAACTCACATATATCTTTAAACCACGAAAATATATAAATAATATAACTCACATATATCTTTAAATCACGAAAATATATAAATAATATAACTCACATAATTTTTTAACACACAAAAACACACAATAAATTAACTCACATATATCTTTAAATCACGAAAATATATAAATAATATAACTCACATAATTTTTTAACACACAAAAACACACAATAAATTAACTCACATATATCTTTAAATCACGAAAATATATAAATAATATAACTCACATAATTTTTTAACACACAAAAACAAACAATAAATTAACTCACATATTTTGCGAAGATCCAAGCGCCGTGCCACCTCGCGTCCAATGGTCGCAATATATCCTATCACCAAATTTCAAGGAGATTAAAACTCAATCATCCAAACCAATATACAAACTAATAACGCCATCCCAAATACCGCACAAGTGTTTATTGAATGCTTGGGATATACACGTGCGATGCACGTGATGATCTAATGCCTATGGTATTTTCATCCCCAAATAATTACCAAATCGCCTCCAAAATATTCTAGTAGCTCAACTATGATTTCAACCACTATCCGAGAATTAATCCATATTCATATAATTCTCTTTTACAAACTCAAATCCCTAATTTACTAACAACTCACAATCTCTCTAATAACCTACTAATTCCTCCCATCTACAATTTCCAACATCTCAAAATCTCTCTACCTTAACATTCCTACTCAATAAAATTAACCCAACTAAATTCTATACAATAAAATAGTTAGGGTTTTACCTTCCCGAATCCAATCGAAAATCCGATGCTGCCACCATGTAGAGAATCTCTCCATTAGTCTACTCCTCACTTTAATTTGGATTTGACGAGGGATCGGAGGGGATTTGAGCGAGGTAGGAATCGATCGATGGGTTCTTTTGGGTTTGTTTTGTTCAGGATGAAGAAGAAGAACGAAGGAGGAAGAGGGGAATGGGTCAGGGTTTCGTTCGATTGCTGGCATGGACGGACGAGAGGAGGAAGGGAGGAGGGAGAGGAGGTCGGGCTTCTTTTGGGTTCGGCATCGAACAAGAAGGGAGAAGGAAGGAGAAGGGAACGGGAGTGGGGGTCAGGGTTTCTTCCGATCGCAGGCGTGGATGGGAGAGGGAGGAAGGGAGAGAGGTCGGGGATTCCATGGGTTGGGGATTGAAACCGGGAAGAAGAAGAGAAGGAAGAAGGAGAAGGGAAGGAGAGAGAGAAGGGGATTTTTGTAATAAAAAGGAAATAAAGAATAATAGATGGATAAATATCTAGGGAATGTTTCGTATAAGCCCTCTAGCTTTAATATATTTCAGATAAAGCCCAACTCTCTACTTTAATAATCCAAACAATACAAAATACATTAAAACTACTTTGTAGATAATCCGTATAAAAATAATTTAATTCAAAAATAATAATAATATAAAATAGACAATATATCTTATATTTCTCAATTAAAAGTAATTATTATCGAAAAATAAATAATCGCGCGAAATTCTCAATCGCGCACACTTTTCGATGCAAAATAGTCATATGCTATTTTTCGGGTCATTACACTCTTCCTCGAATTCGGGCGTCTCCTCGCGCCGTTCGGAGTGCTTGTTAGTCCCCCGAGACGGAGGAGTGCTGCGATCCGCCCGATTGCTTGCCTTAACGAATTTGGCCAGTTGCCCCCTCTGGATGAGGGCCTCTATTTCATTTTTCAACGCCCGGCAGTCGTTGGTGTCATGGCCGTGGTCCCTGTGATAACGACAAAACTTCTCCTTATTCCTCCTCTTAGCCGGGGTGTTCATCCTCGGTGCTGGAGGGATGACCCCCTCCTTCTCCACTTCCATCAGGATTGTGGAGACATTGGTGGTTAGGGGCGTGAACTTCTCGAACCTAGGGGAAGGTCGACGATGACCGCCGTTGTCCTTCTGCATCTTCTTCGATCCCTCCCCCTCGGTCGCCTTCCTCTTCGATCCGGAGGCCGATCCTCCAAAGTTCGGGAGGCACTCGGCCTCTTCCGCCCGGATGTACTTCTCGCACCTTAGGAGAAGGTCGGCAAAGTTGTGCGGGGGCTTCTTGGCGAGGGACGACCGGAGGTTGGAGTTGAGGACGTTCGATTGGAACGCAACAGTCGCCACTGATTGGTCTAGGGAGGCGATAGACCTGACTTCTGCGGTGAATCTCTTCACGTAGTCCCTCAGTTTCTCTCCCCTTTCCTGCCGCAGGTTGAGCAGGGAGAGGCTTGTCTTCTCGGCTCGCCTGCTACTCACAAAGTGAGTAATGAACAGCGTTTCGAACTGCTCGAACGAGAAGATGGAAGAGGGGGCGAGCCTGGAGTACCACTCCCTAGCCGACCCCCGGAGGGTGGCGGGGAAGGTCTTGCAGAGCATAGCGTCGGAAGCTTGATGGATCAGCATTAACGTCTTGAAGCTTTCGACGTGATCAACTGGGTCAGACTCCCCTGAGTACGTTTCAAACTGCGGAGGTTTGAAACCCCTCGGTATGGGGGCCTCCATGATCATCAGAGAGAAGGGGGGCCTGCTGGGCCGGACGGTTCCTGCTCTGGACTCCTCCTCTCTGTCTATGCGACCAATGCGCCTCTCTACCTCATGGAGACGGCGGTTGAGGGCATCGTCCCTCCGCTGGTAGTCATACGATCCCCCGGACTCTTCCTCATAGGAAGGGGAGCGGGGACTGTGGCACCGGTAGTCCTGGGATCGGCGAGGACTGTAGTGCTGCTGCTGGAGACTGGGAGCCGGGGTAGGACTTCGGGATCGGTGACGAGGACTGGGAACCCTCGGGGGCATTGGAGCCCTCTGGGCATTTTGGTTGTTCTGCCGAAGGTTGAGGGCCTGCAGTACGGTGTCTTGAAATTGTAGGAACTCGGCACGAGTGATGGGTGCACCATTGTTCCTGCGATGATGCCGATCCGCGGGGGAACGTGGCCTCCTCCTTCGGCGCTCGGGCGATGCCGCTCGGCCCCTTCGGTCCGGAGATCGTCTGCTGTCTCGGCGGTGAGGCGACCGCTCACCACGATGCTGGCGGGAGGCTCCCTCTCGGGCCCGCCTCTCGTCTAGGTGGGTGCGGAGGTCGGGGTGATGAGAAGCCATTGAGTCCGAGGACTCATTATGGACCGAGACATGGTCTGGGTTGAGGGGCTGCTTCTGTCTCCGACCGTTATGACCTGCAGGGCCATTGGTTGGTTGCTATTTGGGAAGAGGAGGTTGGCCCTGCGGGGTCGGTGGAGGATGTTCGGGCTGTGGAATAGGATTGACAGGGGCTTCCTCTGTAGGGTCGGCGGGATTGGTCCCGCGATTGGACCCTCTAGATCTGACCTTCTTTGGAGGCATGGTTGGAGAGGACGACAAGGAAGGGGCTGAGGCTGTTCGTGTGGTTTTTCCCACAGACGGCGCCAATTTGTTACCGCTGATTTCGGTGTGGGGGTAAACAGATAAGATTTGTAAGTTCGAGAAAACCTGAACAGCTGATCCAAGCCTTCTTGCTCCTGCCGCGACCTGCAAGGAAGTGCGAGACACCGGGGTTGATTCCGGCGATGCACCCTCCGACGCTCTTGTCAGTAACCAGTGATGATTAAAGAAAGAGCTTAAGGTGGAAAAAGAGTCATTACCCGGTCACAGTGGCAGAGGGGAGGTATTTATAGTCGCCAGGGGAGTGATTAGAGGCTTGATTTCCTGTGTAACTGCTAGGAGAAAAATCCTCACAGCCTGTTTAGGAAACTAACCACTGATTCCCGGTGAGAGCAAATCAGGCTCGTTGACTTGGTCAAATCAGTGATCCTAATTTGTCTCCTGTTGGTCTGGGTTCGCTTCGGGTCGGGACCCGTACCCAATTGGAGTGGACCCATTTGTGGGTGATTGGATCTGTGAGAAGGAGATCCAGTACCTGCTTTGGACCCGCTTGTATGTGAAATTACCGTTTTACCCGCAAGCTTCAAGATTCGCGCTCAATCTGGACGGATCCGATTTAACCCCATTTTTAGCCATATCACCAGTAAAATTAGTTTAGTCAAAAAAAATAAAAAAAAATCAAGAAACGACACTTTGGAAAATCTGGAATTCCCAACACTGCTGTACGAAGACTGAAGTATCTCGCAACCAGTGAAACAAAATCCAAATCCGCCACAGGGAGATGAAAATAGATAAAATGTATTAACTTTCATATTTCACAAACATTTTCCATACAGTAAAAAGAATCAGGGGGAAAACATAATTCTTTACAGGACAGCGAGCAAAATACAGCAAGTATGACTTTTGTAAACATGCATGAAACGACATATAAAACTCATCAATAAAATCTATCAAAATTCTGGGTAATCCCTAGATTGGTGTAGAAAAGCTGACCAAAGTTTCAAATCAAAATAATATGTGTAGCATTGTTCTTTAAAATGATTTGTCATCCAATTTACCGAAAAACAAAATCTGGAAAAGATCGACACCTCTGTAATAAAACAGTCATAACTCAGTCATACGAAATCAAAATCAAGAAAGGTCAGAGGGGTTTGAAAATAGACGAAATTATCTAAAACTCATGTTTTATACCGAAATCAAGATACTGACTTTAAAATAGTCGAAAACAGCAAATAAAGTAGAACAGCGTCAAAATATAGGTTTTTCCTTTGAAAACAAAATCGACATAGATTCAAGAAAATTGATCCAAATCCAAACATGAAATCGAGTCTACCAAGTGTCTAAACATCATGAATTAGGGAATCTCGCATGTCCACACCAAATATAACAAATGGGTCTCAACCAAATTACGAATTCTCACAACTAGTCTCACATACATGAACAAAATCAAGTACGGGTAAACCAAAGTTAATTCATGTCAAGATTGTGTCGTGAGTCATCTATGGTCAAATTTTCACAATAGAAACAAAATCCATCAAGGAAAAACACAAACAAGAGTCGTCTCTAGAGCCATCTACACTATAGGTGAACTTTTTTACTTGTATCAAACAAATAAATTGGAGTACAAGTTACTTGCCTTAAATTGGGATAAAGAACGATGAACTCAAAAGTAGGAGCAAAATCCACGAACGAAAATCCACGAACTCATGAACGATCTACACGCGTACTCGAGCACGCGCAAGAAAATCCCAAAGAGCAAGAGAGCGCGAGACGGTGGATGGAGAGAAAATGGGAGAGATAGAGCACGGATTAGGAGCAATGGTTGGGAAAATAATAATAATAATATGCTAAACGGTTGCAATATATATAAAGTATATAAGTAATAGGGTTTGAAGAAGGGAAGGGGGGCACACTGACTGCTACAGGCGGAAAGAAAAAAAAAAAAAAAGAGAAAAAGGGTCGGGTGCTCTTGGTGAAATCCGGGTGCTTCTAGGGGGGGGGGGTGGTGGTGGTGGTGGTGGTGGTGGTGGTGGTTTTGAGGAGGCAGCTACGGTAGTGCACATGTAAGGTTATAAAGTAATATGTGTATAATCTAGATAATGGGTTGGGTATGGTATAGTAGGGTAGGGTGTAGTATTAGGAAAGAATGAAATAGGGTTAGGTTAATGAAATAGGGTTAGGTTGAATTTGAAAAAAAACGGTATAGTACAAAACGGTATAGTATAAGTTAGGTATAATATGGTGATTTGCTAATTAGGGTATTGGATGGTTTAACTAGGAAGGTATAATGGGTTGGTTTGCATTAGATTAGGATAAGAAGTAGGGGCTTGGTATAGTGTTAATCTGGATGGAAATGTGGAGTGGGTCTTGGTTAAAATGGGTAAATGGGTTATAGGGTTTTATATAAATGGGTTTTAAAATAGAATAGGAAAAATAAATTAACCAACAAAAATATTGTTCAAAATAAAAATGTAATTTGCATTACAAAATATAATTTATTTAAAATAGTACAAATACAGTTAGAAGATAAAAGTGGATTTTTAATAACTAGTCAAAAATAATAATAATAAGAGAAATGATAACAAAATATAATAATTGTATTACAATATAAAAAATCATATAAGATAGTCACAAATAAAATTTTTGAACGAAAGCAAAATTTGAATAGGAGATCCAACAATATAGTTTGACCAAAGAAATTGAAAACCGAAAGAAAAAAAAACAAAATTGCAAAAAATTTAAATACAGAAAATACAAAAAAATACATTTTTGGGAAAACAGGGGTTACAGTTAATGGAGGGGAGGGCCTGGTATTTATAGGCAGGGAACCGGGTCTGAGACCCTACTGGGCCGGGTCGGACCTTTGGCCCATGGGCCTGTTGTGAAAGAAGCCCGTTTGACCCTGTGTTGACCTGATGATCAAGAAAGCACTGTTTCTGTTGGGATCCGGTAGCCCAAATGTGGCCACGTCATCTGACCCATATCAGGAGCCCCCCACTCCTGGAGGGCTGGATAACCCAGCCGTGTAGGAGTGGTTGTGCCTCTGAAGGAAGAATGGAGTGGTGTGTATGGTGAAGAATGAGGTCCGTATTTTCCTGGAGAAGCCAGTGAGGTAGGATGAAGGGGATCCCCTCTTGGAGTTGTGATGGGCGTCGAGTGCTGAAGAGCAAGAGCTCATTTTGCCCAGCGTCGAGGGTCGGTAGACGAGCCCCCTAACTTGTTGGAAAAGCAAGGGGACGTCGAGATCTGAGGAGTAGAAGCTCACTTATCCGAGCGTCGAGGGTCGATAGACGAGCCCCCTCACCTGTTGGAAAAGCAAGGGGACGTCGAGATCTGAGGAGCAGGAGCTCACTTATCCGAGCATCGAGGGTCGGGAGACGAGCCCTCTCACTTGTTGGAAAAGCAAGGGGACGTCGAGATCTGAGGAGTAGGAGCTCGCTTATCCGAGCGTCGAGGGTTGGGAGACGAGCTCCCTCACTTGTTGGAAAAGTTTTTATGGCTCGCGGTGCCATCTGAGCGCCGAGCTTCAAACTTGTAGGAAAAGTTTTTGTGCCTCGCAGTGTCATCCGAGTGCCGAGCCTCAAACTTGCTGGAAAAATTTTTGTGGCTCGCGGTGCCAACCGAGCGTCGAGCTTCAAACTTGTTGGAGAAGCTTTTGTGGCTCGCGGTGCCATCCGAGCGCCGAGCTTCAAACTTGTTGAAGAAATTTTTGTGGCTCGCGGTGTTATCCGAGCGAAGAGCCTCAAACTTGCTGGAAAAGTTTTTGTGGCTCGCGGTGCCAACCTAGCGTCAAGCTTCAAACTTGTTGGGAAAGTTTTTGTGGCTCGCGGTGTCATTCGAGCACCGAGCCTCAAACTTGCTGAGGAAGTTTTTGAGGCTCGCGGTTCCAACCGAGCGTCGAGCTTCAAACTTGTTGGGAAAGTTTTGTGGCTCGGGGTGCCATCCGAGCGCCGAGCCTCAAACTTGTTGAGGAAGTTTTTGTGGCTCGCCGTGTCATCCGAGTGCCGAACCTTAAACTTGTTGAGGAAGTTTTTGTGGCTCGTGTTGTCATCCGAGCGCCGAGCCTCAAACTTGTTGGAAAAGTTTTTGTGACTCGCGGTGCCATCCGAGCGGGGAGATCTAAACTTACTAGAAAAGTTTTTGTGGCTCGCGGTGTCATCCGGGCGCTGGAGCCTCAAACTTGTTGGGGAAGTTTTGGTGGCTCGCGGTGTCATCCGGGCGCCGAGCCTCAAACTTTTTGGAGAAGTTTTTGTGGCTCGCGGTGCAATCTGAGCACCGAGCTTCAAACTTTTTAAGGAGGTTTTTGTGGCTCGCAGTTTCATCCGAGCGCCGAGCCCCAGTTGGTCACGTGTTCCAAGCCGTCGTACCGGCTGAAAGGGCTTAGGGTAAAGAGGTAATTTTGTGGCCCCAGGCTGACGTCACAGGCATGAGAATTGAAGTGATTCAGATCCTAATGGCCGTTGGATCTGATGATCAAGATCCAACAGTTAGATCTTTTTGCGAAAATCGAGGAGTCTCTTCCTCTGTTATAAATCCACCCCCTCTATCATTGCCACACTTTGCATTTTTTCTCTTAAGAACAAGAATTTCTTCAATATCTGTCGACGACCTTTTTCGGTGATCTTCCCGTAGCTCGAGACTTCCAGGTTAGTATTTTTTATTCGTAATGTTGCGCACTCAGTCCGGCTCCAAGGCAAGCTCTTCAGGTCGTTCTGAGGAGGAAGATGAGTCAGCATCGATATATTGGTCTCTGGGCGACCTTGGAATCAAAGAGGAGGTTTCGTCAGACTTAGGATCGGATGGCGAGGGTGACGTAGTTTATGTTGTGCAACCTTTACGATCCCGTAGGCCAGGTAAGGAGCTTGTGGAGGAGGGTGCGCACGAAGAAGGAGACCCCGAGGGAGAGAGGATTGTTGAGGAGGGGGGGTGGAACGAGGAAGGAGACCCCGAGGGGGAAGAGCTTGGTGTGGAGGACGACCAGGAGGAGCACGAACAGGGGACCGAAGGAGGCGATGGTCGGGGAGAAGAGGAAGGCGGACCTACGGGGGAGGCAGCCAAAGAGGAGGATGATCTTTCGCCTCTGCCCCCATTAGCGACCTCATCTCCGGAGAAGAAGCTTCTCCCTCGTAGGTGGAAAAGGAAGTGGATTCGTCCTGATAGCCCACCCACGCAAGACAAATATGGTCCTGAACTGGGGTTTGAGTTTCCCCCGTGTCCCAAAGAAACCCGGGGTCGATCAAGATGTAACTTGACAACGTGGAGGGCCTTGTCGCGTTCACCTCCTTTCTGTAGGACGAGGGTAGGCCTATGATTAAGATGGACAGCATCCAGTGTGTCTTGAGGGCGGACTATCTGAATATCCTGAGGGCAGTCTACTTCATCCCGAAGGATTTCGAACTTCTGATGCCGAACCCTAGAATCCGTCTAACCACAGCTCTCGAGTCGAGCTACTGTATGTTTCTCGAGGACGCCTTCATCTCGGGGTTGAGGCTACCGCTGCACCCTTTCATCGTGAGCGTGTTGAAATGGAGGGAGTTGAGCCCGATGCAATACGATCCCAGCTCATGGAAACACCTAGTTTGCTTCATTCTGAAGTGCCAGGAGAAGGGGATCAAGCCGAGGCTTACGTATTTCCGTGCTATGCTAGGGTTGATCTCTCTCGGAGATGCGGAGGGGATCTTCTACCTCTCGCAGCAACCTCACAAGAAGGTGATGCACGGCCATCCGGACTCCATCAAAGGATGGAAGGAGAAGTATTTCATAGTCCGAATCGAGAAGCCTCGGAAGATTCCAACCCTTTGGAACTTTGGTAAGCCAAACCACAAGCCCCCAAAGCGTAGTGAGTTGACGGAGAAAGAATGGGCGAAGGTGGAGAAAATTGTTAGACGGCACAGTATAGGGTGGCCGCGAGTGACGGAGCTGCACCTGGCCCGAGCCGGACTGAGCCCAACCAACCCTAGTATGTTTTTATTCTGAATTTGCTTATTTTCCTGCCTTCATGTTAACATTTATTTCTTTTTCTTCCTTTTTGCAAAGATGTCTGCCAAGCAGCTCAACGATCGGCAGGCCGTGTTGGCCTTAGTCGCCAAAAGGAGGGCCGACAAAGAGAAGAAGGCTGCCACGGGCGCGGGTACTAGTAAAGGGCCGACCTCGGTGACTGTGGAGCCGTCCTCGAAGAAGGCGAAGAAGCATCACCACCCGCCGAGGTCGTCGAAGGAACCGATGGCGAGCTCCGGTAGCAAAAAAAGGGCTGAGGTGTAACACCCCGAATTCCAAATACAACTGAATTCGAAGTTCCACAGGATCTTTACACTTCTCTTCGTACAAATTTACAAGGAAATTTAAACTTTTCTTTACATCAGAGTTACATTTACATTTAAACTTAAACAGCATAAGCAATTTACAATATTTACATAAATAGATGTACAACACTTGAAACATTCTTTAAGCTGCTTGCATACTTTAATTTTTGTCAATTCCTTTTTCCTGCATAAAGACTGTGGGCACGTCAGTTCATTCAACTGACAGGATATTATACATGGCCATCCTCTCTATGCCAAAACAGTATAACGATTCTCAAAGCTTAACAAACCAAAAACTTATTCACAAACAAAGCTAAGGGGACTATCCTATTGATGTCATTGTGCACCTAGTCCTTAATGCAATTTATTTTTATTATTAGATGACACTAATGCGCACTTGTTCGAATTCTATGCATCCTATACTACATAGGTCCGAGGGCAAGTCCTTAATTGTTCTTCAACTTGTAGGGTTTGATCCCTCGCCATGACTTAATCTACTACTGTAACTATGGTAAGTATCCTAGATGTCCTATGAGTTACGAGCCTATATCCAGAGAGCCTAGAGGGGAATCCCACATCGTGACATGATGCATCGTGCAGAGCCTATGGTCAATTCAGCCTCCGTCATGGACCATGGCACCACCCGTAGTCAATCAAACATCCCACAAGCGTCGCCACGGTCCCGATAGTTCCGGAGTAGTGTCCACGCCAAGACTTGACTCATTAAGTAGGCAACCTATGAATCACTCTCACACCGTAGAATCGAGGCCATCATACTTGTATTTTTCTCCTACTTTTATCACATTTTCTCTATTGTTTGGTCCTTAATTGTATGAATCTTGAATAAAAATTAATTTCTAGGGTTAACTCTTTCCTCTATACCGGTCTTAACCACCAATCAAAACATTTGACCCAAACCTGGTCTTTTATCTCAAATATCATATCAACATTTCTTTTATTGCCAGTATGAGGCTTAGCTAAACCCTAATTTTCAGTTTCAATTCACAACTCTAACATTGAGTTTTTCATACTCAAAAGTTCTCTTTTTCAAGTAACATGATTTCCAATCTTTTTCATGAATAGAGTCTCATATATAAAGTTCAATCGCAATTCATGCGTCTCATAAATCAAATTAATTTCATCTCATTCTCATACTATTGTATACATTTCATTTACTTACTTTAAGGATCACAAAGTCATATTTCCATACTTAACCAGATTTAATTTGACAATAATAATCCATAGAAAATTACAACTACATCTCCTTTCATCGAAAATTTCTTTTTAAATACTTATCATAATTTTCTCATGGAACAACACATTATTATAACTTTCTAAGAGTAGAATTCAATAGTTTTCAACACAATTTCACTTCTAATCTCACTTGATTTTAGTCAAAAATAATCCCCAATAATTTTCACGAGTTCTACATGAATTTAGAGTAATTAACATAGTTTTTCGAATTTTTAAAAACCAAGAATAAGTCAGAAAAAATCGATATTCCAAAAAATATATTTAGGCCGAAACCCGGAATCGAACTCACAACCTGAGGGAAAACAGCTGCAAGCTCCAGCCACTGGGCCAGAGTGCTTACATGGTGTAAAGGGGGGTTAATACTTTAAGTATCATTGGGTTGGGTCTGGGTTTATTTGAACAAACCGAAAGCAAAAGAGGGTAGAGCCTAGGACTCGAACCCACAACCTCTTAGATCGCCCACGGCTGTAGTGAACACCCATACACTCAGCAACGAGATGTTCTAAGTGACTAAGTCGATCTAAAGTTGAAATAATAGTTTTTGTTCAAGTCTCTGCTCAAATCAAATTCTCAAAATTTCTCAAAACGTTTTAGTTATTTTTCTCCTGTTTTTTTTTTGGTCCAACTTTCCCAAAATTTATTCTATATTAAATTACAGTAACCCAGTAATTTTAGAATCAATAATTTCTCATATAACACACATTTTTTATCTCTTTTCTAATGTCCATAGTTTCGATATTTAGAACCATTTCATTTTCATGAAGGTAGCATCACTAAGTTTCTACAAAAGTGCTTTAATTTTTCAATCTTCCATTATTTAATCAACTACAATAATTTTGAACACAAAAATTCCATCTTTCCAACAATAGGGTTAATTCTAATTTGCACAACCAATTTCACATACAATTCATCATTTGTCTCATAAGCATAATTTCTTCACATAGCATGATTCTTAAATATATGATATGGCAAACATGATAACTTTTCTAATACTTTCATTCACAATTAATCAATCTAGCAACCATTTTAACACACATCAACTAGATTATCAATTCATCTCTAATTAGGCAAACATGAATTTAATTTCAACTAGTTGCTATTTAATAATTGCTCAATTCATTCCTAACATGATTTCTAATTTAGAAGCATGAGAAACACCCAACTTGTTGAAGATAAACACAAAAGATCCTAGGGGAAAGCTCCTAGAATGAACAAAGGCCTTCTTCTCCTAGTTTGAGTTTGCAAATTTGCCTTCTCCTCCTTGCTCCTTGGTATTGCTGCAAGCCCTTAGTCTCCAAAAGAATCGGCCGACCTCCTTTGATTGGAACACACACAAAAGTACACTCAATCTTTTGAAACTCACTTAACTCTCAATCTTTTACTTACAAAATGTGTCTTTTTCTCTTAATCTTTTGATGAAGAAAAGGTGCAAGAGTTGATGTGTCTAAATTTTATGCAAATATTTGTACTCATTTACCCATTAAAATCGCTTGTTTGCGTCTATCTTGTGTTTAATTCGTCTTATTTCCATAAGATTTCAAGTAATTGATTATTTTTTAGGAAATAAGATTTTTGATGCAACATGTGAAGATTTTTGGTAAAAATCAACAAACAAAGCAAAACTATTGATTTATTATTTTTATTGATTTGTTGAATGTTATATTTGACAAATTGGCAATATGAGAAGCAAAATACAATTTTAATTGTCAATTGAGTGTAAAAAGAATAAAAAAGTTTTAAAAGGATTTTTATAAAGCTAATGTAAAAGTTAGTTAGTTTAATTTAAACTAATTAATTTAAATTTAATTTTTTATTTTTAAATTTCTAAAATCCTGATTTTATTTGTATTTGCAGCCCATGTTTCAAATAAATAAAGAGAGGGGGTTCAATCTGCAAAAGAAAATCCTAATTCTGCATCTTCTACTCCTATAAATATAAGAGCAGATTGAACAAAGAAGGGAGCGCTGAACGAGGGGAGAGAGCGACGACTAATCCCTAATTATAATAATTAAAATAAAAAAAAACCCCGATCAGAGAGAAAGACAGAGATTTCTCTGTTTTCGAGTGGTTCAAAACGAAAGAGGGAGCTGATCACGTGCGGCGTTCAAGACAAAAAGGGAGAGAGAGAGGGACCAGGACGCGTGGGCAGATGACATCAGCGAGGAAAGAGACGGGACAGAGACAGCTGTCTGGATTGCTGACGTGGCGATGCGTGGGCTCTGGCGGCTCGCGGCTCAAGGATGACGTCAGCTTTGTTAACGTGGCGCAGGGTTCGAGATCTGACTCAGCGATCAGTGCAGACAGAAAAAGAAAAACTTATTGTTTGGGCACAATTTTCGTGGCTATTTGGTTTGCAATTTTTATTACAAAACCGTCCTTTTGTATCTCTTTTCTCTCTCTAATTTTTATTATGCAATCTAAGACAGTATTTGTTAGTTGCAAATTGATTATGAACTAAATTTATTTTTCTAGGGCTTTGATGTAGACTAATTTTGAGAACACAAGTTTAATTCCATATTATTTTTCTATTTTTCCACGGTTGTGTGTTTGATTTTTATTCTTAATGCGTACAATTGGTGGACAGATATTTGTATGATTTTTTAGATCATGGAAAGACCGAAAGGTAATTTGTGATTTAGAACTATAAAATTAAACACCATTAATTGAGCAAAATTAGAGATGATTTACCGTGATTGATGTGACCGTTAAGAAATCCACGGAACTTAATGAGTCTTCGATTAATTAAATTTGCATAGAGATATGACAAACTGTTAATTGGAGATATTTTTGGTGTTGTTCGAGAGAAAACATTGAATAATTTGGGAATTTCGGTCTACAACTAGGAAAAATAATCTTTTTATTCATATGGACTTATAAATTGTGTGTGATTAACTAGGTGAAGTCAAAAGCACTAGAATTAATTTTGACATTAACAAATCACAATTTATAGATTCTGCTCCCTCTTAATTTATTTAGTTAGACTATTAGATTAATTTAATTTAGTTGTTTTCTTTATTTATTAAATTTCGATCTTCCAAATATTAGTTAATCTAGTAATATCGGTACTCAATAAAATAATTAGTCTTTATAGGTTCGACACTCTATTCACTTAACTATACTACTTGTTGCGATTTTGTACACATGCAAATATTCACATCCAGTTTTGGGCGCCGTTGTCGGGGACTAGTTATTCTTTTATTGATATTGAAAATTGCTAGATTATTACTTGTTTGGATTTTTTGTATTTATTTTTATTTTATTAGTACTTTACCTCTTTATTTTCTTTTGATTTACTTTTACTTTTATTTATTTTTCTTATTTTATTTTTTTAGTTTTTCTATTTTTTTAATACTTACGTTTCAGGACATACAAGGAAATTATCACGGCAAACGATGAAAATAGGCCTTTGAGAGACTATGCTATGCCCTCAATTCATGGAACAATATTAAGCATAAAGAGGTCGGTTATTGAAGCTAACTATTTTGAGATTAAACCGGCGATTATTCTAATGATTCAACAGACTGTTCAATTTTGGGGACTACCGCACGATGATCCTTATGTTCACATTGCAAACTTTCTAGAAATTTGTGACACTTTCAAGCACAACGAAGTATCAGGATGATGCAATCAGATTTAGACTCTTTCCTTTTTCACTACGAGATAAGGCAAAGGCTTGGCGACATTATCTACCACCCGGTAGTGTTACTACTTGGGAGGGACTTGCACAAAAATTTTTGGCTAAGTATTTTCAGCCAGCAAAGACAGCAATACTGAGGAATGATATTGCCACATTTACTCAATTTGAGATTGAGTCTTTGTATGATGCATGGGAGAGGTACAAAGAGTTATTGAAAAAGTGTCCTCATCATGAACTACCGAAATGACTGCAAATTCAAATATTCTATAATGGTTTGGGAGTTACAAATCAATTTATGGTTGACACAGCAGCTGGTGGTGCACTTATGAGCAAAACTTACAAAGCAGTCTATGAGCTTTTAGAGAAGATGACATCTAATCATTATCAGTGGTCCGCAGAAAGTACAATGCCAAGAAAAGTGGCGGGTATTTTTGAACTTGATCCTATTTCTACTTAAAATGCAAAAATTGATATTTTATTTAAACAAGTAGGAAATATGAATTTTAATGCAATTCAATCTAATATGATTTGTGATCTTTGTGCAGGAAATCATTCAAGTGCAGATTGCCAAGTGGGGAACCCTTTTGCTCCATCAAATGCCGAACATGAAAAATTTGTGTCAAACTTTCAAATGCAAAACAATCATTATGCAAACACATACAATCAAGAATGGAGAAACACCCCAATTTTTTCATGGAACAACAATCAAGAAGCAATTAGACTACCTCAAAATTTTCCACAACAAGAAAAGAAGCCGACACTTGAAGATATGTTCATGCAATACATGTAGAAGATAGATTTGGCAATACAAAATAATACGGCTTCAATTCACAATCTTGAGGCGCAAATTGGTAAGCTTTCAAATATTCTTACAGAGAGAACAATAGGAAACTTACCTAGTAACATAGTAGTCAATCCCGAGGAGCATGTCAAAGTAATAACACATAGCAGCAGGAGGACAATTGAGCAACCACGAGAAGAAAATGGCGAACAAAATGTGGTTAAAAAGGAAGAACAGTACGAACCAATTTTGGAGGAACAAACGCAGCATGATAAAGTAACTTTTGATGTTTTTAATTCCATAAAGTTTCCTCCTGAAGAACAGTCGTGTATTCAGGTAAGTAAAACTGATTTAATTGTGGGCGTGAAACATAAGGCTGAAATTAAAAAATCACCTATAAAAGTATGTCCAACAAATTCAGAAAATTTTGAAACTGAAAAAGAAAATATTTTTGAACATGTTATGTATTTGGATGCTGCACCCTCTATTTATTCATTTTTTCAGCAAAAATTCAAGGAGGTGGGGAAATCAAAGACATCATCATCAAGCAAGAAACGACTCAAATTAGAGCTTGAACCTGATCCACACCAGAAGAGAAGTATTAGAAAAGATGTTTTAATGTTGTTGGATCTTGGCGTTACACAACCATCTCACCTCCATGTCTAGCTGAAGACTTAAAACTTAGCGCTTCTTGGGAGGCAACCCATATTTTCTTTTACTGCATTTAGATTTGATTATTCTTTTAGTTTATTATAATTATAATTTTTGATTTTATTTTGTAGGATTGCATGAGTTTTGAAAGTCGTCGAACGGAGCTGTTTTATACACCTACATTGATGGCTGTTTTTGAGCAGTATGAAGTCAGAATCTAGAAAACTGATTCCACGAGAAATTTTAGAAAATTGTCTTAGCTTTCCAGCAAAAAAAAATCAGCCCATTTGGACACCTACAGCTCCAGATATCGCAAAAATACCGAACGCCGCACGTGCAGAAATTTTACTACGAATCAGGGGAGAAATTCTGAACTTTTTGCATTCTTTTTGTTTTTTCTTTTTTCCTTTCCTATTGAGGACAATGTGATATTCATGTTTTGGGAGAAGGTTTACAAATTATTATTTATTTTTGAAAAGAAAAACAAAATAAAAAGAATTTCAATTGGGCTCACCATTACACTTTTGAGTTCTTTATTGTGATAAGCATTGAAATAATTTTTTTTGGGATAGACAATTGCTTGTAAAGCAAGAGTAAGCATACTTATTTACTTTAGGATTATTGAGTTTCACAATTCCGTACAAAATTGTATGAGTCATGCGATTATACATAAAAGAAAAATGTGATGTTTTTTCTTGTGATTATTCCCTTTGATCTAGTCCTAAATAGAGTTTAAGTAAATATAGTAATAACAAAATTTTTTTTTGAATAAAGTCAATCTACTCCAATGTTTTGAGTTGTTTAGTAACTAGGGGTATTCATCACAAATGTTTACTTTTATGTCAAATGGCAACTTGAAATATGAGTACACAAAGCACCTTAAGTTTGTGACTTGTTAAGTAACCGGGTGAATTCATCACAAATGTTTGCATTCGCGTCAAAAGGCAAGTGACAACTTAGAGAAGAGACCAAAAAAAAAAAAAAAACTCATGTTTACTACTCGGTTTGTAGTAGTGAGAAGGGATAATCACAGATGGAGTTGTTACATACTATAATTACATTAATTACATGACAAACATGATTGGGTTTGAATTATGAATAAATAATTGCACTGGAGAAAGTGGGTATGCTTGATCTTACTTTATTTTTTATTGTTTATATTTTTAATTGAAATTTTTATGCTTGTATAATAAGATCTCTTAGTATGATGAGTTAAGCCCATTATTGATTATGATTTCCTTATTCATGGTTTTACTTTTTCCTCGAGGACAAGCAAAGTCTTAAGTTTGGGGGTATTTGATGTGTCTAAATTTTATGCAAATATTTGTACTCATTTACCCATTAAAATCGCTTGTTTGCGTCTATCTTGTGTTTAATTCGTCTTATTTCCATAAGATTTCAAGTAATTGATTATTTTTTAGGAAATAAGATTTTTGATGCAAAATGTGAAGATTTTTGGTAAAAATCAACAAACAAAGCAAAACTATTGATTTATTATTTTTATTGATTTGTTGAATGTTATATTTGACAAATTGGCAATATGAGAAGCAAAATACAATTTTAATTGTCAATAGAGTGTAAAAAGAATAAAAAAGTTTTAAAAGGATTTTTATAAAGCTAATGTAAAAGTTAGTTAGTTTAATTTAAACTAATTAATTTAAATTTAATTTTTTATTTTTAAATTTCTAAAATCCTGATTTTATTTGTATTTGCAGCCCATGTTTCAAATAAATAAAGAGAGGGGGTTCAATCTGCGAAAGAAAACCCTAATTCTGCATCTTCTACTCCTATAAATATAAGAGCAGATTGAACAAAGAAGGGAGCGTTGAACGAGGGGAGAGAGCGACGACTAATCCCTAATTATAATAATTAAAATAAAAAAAAACCCCGATCAGAGAGAAAGACAGAGATTTCTCTGTTTTCGAGTGGTTCAAAACGAAAGAGGGAGCTGATCACGTGCGGCGTTCAAGACAAAAAGGGAGAGAGAGAGGGACCAGGACGCATGGGCAGATGACATCAGCGAGGAAAGAGACGGGACAGAGACAGCTGTCTGGATTGCTGACGTGGCGATGCGTGGGCTCTGGCGGCTCGCGGCTCAAGGATGACGTCAGCTTTGTTAACGTGGCGCAGGGTTCGAGATCTGACTCAGCGATCAGTGCAGACAGAAAGAGAGAGACTTATTGTTTGGGCACAATTTTCGAAGCTGTTTGGTTTGCAATTTTTGTTACAAAACAATCCTTTTGTATCTCTTTTGTATCTCTAATTTTTATTATGCAATCTAAGACAGTATTTGTTAGTTGCAAATTGATTATGAACTAAATTTATTTTTCTAGGGCTTTGATGTAGCCTAGTTTTGAGAACACAACTTTAATTCCATATTATTTTTCTATTTTCCCACGGTTGTGTGTTTGATTTTTATTCTTAATGCGTACAATTGGTGGACAGACATTTGTATAATTTTTTAGATCATGGAGAAACCGAGAGGTAATTTGTGATTTAGAATTATAAAATTAAACACCATTAATTGAGCGAAATTAGAGATAATTTATCGCGATTGATGTGACCATTGAAAAATCCACAGAACTTAATGAGTCTTCGATTAATTAAATTTGCATAGAGATATGACAAACTGTTAGTTGGAGATATTTTTGGTGTTGCTCGAGAGAAAACATTGAATAATTTGGGGATTTCGGTCTACAACTAGGAAAAATAATCTTTTTATTCATATGGACTTATAAATTGTATGTGATTAACTAGGTGAAGTCAAAAGGCCTAGAATTAATTTTGCCATTAACAAATCACATTTTATAAATTCTGCTCCCTCTTAATTAATTTAGTTAGACTTTTAGATTAATTTAATTTAGTTGTTTTCTTTATTTATTAAATTTCGATCTTCCAAATAGTAGTTAATCTAGTAATATCGGTACTCAATAAAATGATTAGTCCCTGTGGGTTCGACACTTTATTCATTTAACTATACTACTTGTTGCGATTTTGTACACTTGCAAATATTCACATCAAGAGTAACTAAGGTGCGGGAGGGGGGGGGGGTGTATTTATACTTATTTTAGGGTGAAAAGAAGGGCTATGATTAATCTAAGAGTTGAAGATTAAGGACCAAGATGAATTGGGAAGTTGTAGTAACTTCCATGAACTCAATAACTACTCCTCCACCTCATCCACTCTCCCTTTCCCACTCATCCAATCCCAGCCTACCCTAGAATTGGTGTGCATTGCACACCTGAGTGCTTGCACAAACTTTCTAGTGTCCCCATTATTAAGTTGTACACATTTAATTAATCAATTACCTACTAAATGTGTCTACATGACAAGTTAGGGCAATTTAAGAGATTAATTAGTTGTGGGCTTCAAAATAGTGGGCTCAAATCCAAGGGCCAATTAAGAATTGTTAAATAATTTAGGATGGGCTCAAAATAGAGAAATAAATCTTAGGCTTTATAAAATAGGCTTTTATAAGAAAACAAAGACAAAGAATTATATTTATTTGTTCATGTTATAAAAGATAATTTGTATAAGAAAATACATCCAAGATTGCACGTGCACAACCCGTAAAATCAACAATTTCACATTAAATGAAAATCAGGGTATTACAACACTCTCTCTTTAGAATAGTTTCGTCCCCGGAACTACAAATCAAGAGTGAGAGAAACAAGCACAACAACAAAAGAAAAATACAAATACAAATCAAACAAAAAGCTCAGGATGGTCCTTCAACATCCTCTCATCAAATTCCCAAGTAGCCTCTTCCACCAAATGGTTTCTCCAAACTACCTTGACCATCAGTATCGTCTTATTCCTTAAGACTTTCTCCCGACGATCAACAATCTCAACTGGGAGCTCAATGTAATTCAGATCCAATTGCAAACCTTCCGGCACTTCGGGCAAAAGATGTCTCGGATCTGGAATGTAACCTCTCAGCATAGACACATGAAAGACATTGTGCACCTGAGACAACTCTTTCGGTAACTCTAGCCGGTAAGCAGTTTTTCCGATCCTTTTCAATATCATATACGGGCCTATGAACTTCGGGGATAACTTCCCGCCTTTTCCAAATCGGATCACACCTTTACTGGGCGATACCTTCAGAAAGACAAAGTCACCTTCCTCAATCTGAAGGTCCCTTCTCCGGTTGTCTGTGTAGCACTTCTGCCTACTCTGAGCATCCACCAACCTCTTCCTGATCAGATCAATCTTTTTAGAGATTTGCTGCACAATCTCAGGTCCAAACATCTGCCGTTCCCCCACTTCAAACCAACAAACAGGTGTTCTGCATTTCCTGCCATACAGAGCTTCGTACGGCGCCATCTCAATACTAGTCTGAAAACTGTTGTTGTAGGAAAACTCTACCAAAGCTAGATGCCTTTCCCAACTGCCACCAAAGTCTAGCACACAACACCGAGCATATCCTCAAGAATACGGTTGACTCTTTCGGTCTGCCCATCGGTTTTAGGATGAAAAGCAGTGCTGAAATCCGTCTTGGTACCCAAAGCTGTCCGAAGACTCCTCCAGAAATGTGAAGTAAACCGTGCATCTCGATCAGACACAATAGTTAACGGTACACCATGAAGCTTGATGATCTCCCCAACATACATTTCAGCTAATTTGTCCATCGAAGCAGTAAGTTTCATCGCCAAGAAGTGAGCAGACTTGGTTAGTCGATCGACTATGACCCAAATCGCATCATCGCCCTTAGAACTCTTGGGCAAGCCCGTGATGAAATCCATACTGATGTTATCCCACTTCCATTCCGGAATAGGTAACGGTTGCAATAGACCTCCAGGTTTCTGATTCTCAGCTTTGACTTGTTGAAAAATCCACAAATTCAGCCACATCCCGCTTCAAATCTGACCACCAGAAATGCTGTTTGATGTCCTTGTATATCTTAGTACTCCCAGGATGTACTGACAAAAGAGTAGCATGAACCTCCTGAAAAATACTTTCTTTCATGTCCGACTGATCCGGAAAACATAGTCTCTCTCCCAACCACAGCACTTCATCCCTGATTTGAAGTCCGGGCAACCTGTCCGCACCAACCTGTTCCTTCATCTTCAGAATATCAGCATCTTCTTCTGACTTGCAATAACCCTTTCATTCAGCGTAGGCTGAAGCCTCAACTGAGCTAAGGATGCTCCCAATCCTTGCAAGACAACTTCAATACTAGCTCGATCCAATTCTTCTACCAGATGCCTCTGAGTTATAATCAAACTAGCCAAACTGCTCTTACGGCTAAGTGCATCAGCAAAAACATTAGCCTTCCCAGGATGGTACTTGATCTCAGGACGCATGTCCTCAAGTACTTCCAACCATTTCCTTTGCCTCAGATTTAGATCCTTCTGTTGATAGATGTACGTCAAGCTCTTGTGGTCCGTGTACATGTTCAATTTCTCACCGTACACATAATGTCTCCATTGCTTTAAGGCGAAGATAATTGCAGCCAAGTCCAGATCATGAGTCGGATAATTCTTCTCATGCGGTCTTAGTTGCCGATACCCATAAGCGATCACTTTTCCTTATTGCATTAAGACACAACCAAGCCCACGATGTGAAGCATTGCTGTAAACATCATACTCAATACCTGCCCTAGGCAAAGCTAAAATGGGTGCAGTAGTCAGCTTCTCTTTCAACTCCTGAAAGCTTGCCTCGCACTGCTCGGTCCACTTGAAGTTCGCATTCTTCTTAGGTCAAACCAGTAAGCGGCACGGCTAACTGAGCATAACCTTGAATGAATCTCCTGTAGTATCCCGTCAATCCAAGGAAACTTCTGACTTCCTTTGCCCAATCTCTCACTGCCTCTATCTTTTAAGGATCAGTTGCCACTCCCTCCTTAGAAAGGATGTGACTTAGGAATGCCACTTCAGATTTCCAGAAATCACACTTGGATAACTTGGCATACAACTCCTGCTCTTCCAGCTTCTTCACCACTACTGCCAGATGCTCCGTGTGTTCCTCCTCCGACTTGGAGTACACAAGAATATCATCGATAAACACCATGACGAAAGAATCAATGAACGGCCTCAGGACTCTGTTCATTATGTCCATGAAGATTGCAGGTGCATTCATCACTCTGACTGGTATAACTAAGAATTCGTAATGCCCATGTCGAGTTCTAAATGCAGTCTTGTGCACATCTTCAGCTTTCACTTGAACTTGATGATATCCTGATCGAAGATCTATTTTGGAGAAAACAGCAGCTCCTTGTAGACGATCGAACAAGTCATCAATTTCTGGAATTGGATACTTATTCTGAATAGTGACCTTATTCAGCTCTCGGTAATCGATGCACATCCTCATCGATCCATCCTTCTTCTTTACCAAACACATTGGTGCTCCCCACGGTGACACACTAGGTTGAATAAAGCCTTTTCCCAACAGTTCCTCAATCTGCCGTTTGATCTCATCCTGCTCCACCGGAGCCATCCTATACGGTGCTTTAAAAATGGGTGCACTTCCCGGTTGAATAGTGATGTTGAACTCTACATCACGCTGCGGAGGTAACCCAGGCAAATCATCTAAGAACACAGTCGGATAGTTTCGAAACATAGGAATTCCTTGCACTTCTACAGGAACTTCCTGCTTGAAGATGGCTGCAACCAAACTAGAGCACTTCCTCTTCCCTTGGAAAGTGACTTCAGGTCCACCTGGAGCTTTCACTGTTACTTTCTTGGTCTTGCATTCGATATTCACACTGTACACTAACATCCAATCAATGTCAATGATAACATCGACTCCCAAGATAGTCAGCTCGATCAGATCAATCTTGAAAATTCTGTTCCCTAGCACGATCTCGCAGTTCTTATAGTACCGAGCAGTGGTTAGAGTCTCCTCTGATGGTGTAGCTACCGCCAAGACCTTGCCTGGAAAGACTTTCGGTTCGACTCCCAAAATTTTAGCAAACTTAGGTGACACAAAAGTATGAGAGGACCCAGTATCGAACAAAACAACAGCCTTCTTTCCATTCAAATAAAGTTCTCCTGTTACATAATACACACGCGTTACATAACAGTTCACTATTAAAGCGGGAAAAAGAAACAACAGAAAACACTCATAAACATCCCCCCTCGTACCAGTGATGACATGATCCACCACATCGGCGTCAGCTTCAGTCAAGGAAAATATTCGCCCTTGCTGGTATGGCTTCTTCCCACTTTGCTACGTTGGTCCATTGCGGACGACATCTCGCAACTTTGGGCAGTGAGATCTGTAATGACCGGTCTCTCCACAATTGAAACAGGTCACTACGGGAGGTCCCACAAAACTATTTTCCGGGTCTTCCAGCCATGTTAACAACGTTTGCCGCTGTCGGTTTGAACCTTTGAGGTGGTGGTTGTCCACTAAAATTAGGCCTTTTTCCCACGTTCCAGTTGTTCTTCCTATTCTGAACAACGTGGAACTGCTCCATGTCCTCTTCCGTGGACGTCGCTCGTTTGACCAGCTTGTCAAACCTCCTGATACCGAGAAGTATCATCTTGGATCTCAGACTTGGCCTCAACCTGTGCTCAAACTTTCTAGATTTCTTCGCCTCGTCCATCACCAATTTTAGAGCATACCTCGAGAGCTGATTGAACCTCGTATCATACTCTATAACTGACATGCCGCCCTGCTGCAGCACTAAAAATTCTATGGCTTTCTTCTCCTGGACGTCTGATAGAAAATAATGACTGCGGAATTCTTCCAAAAATTCCACCCAGCTAAGAACAACATCTGCCATCGTCCGCTTCATCGCCTGCCACCATACAGATGCATCCTTCTCGAACTGCAGTGCCGCCAACTTCACCTTGCTGCCCTTCGAAGTCTCCAAGACTTCAAAGATAGTCTCTACCTATCGGATCTAGTTGTCAGCCGCGTCAGGGTCTGACTTTCCTTCGAATACTAGTGGTTTCATCCGTTTGAATGATTCCACGAGTTTGATAGCTTCAAGTACTGGATTCACAGGCACCCTCCCTTGGTTCTGATTCATGGCAACGACATTGAGTGTCGGATAGACTCTCGCTAATTCCGTTTCTAAGTCCAGACCTTCACCATTTCGAGCTCCTCTTCTAGCCATATTCTGATGCAAAAGATCTATTAAATTCGAAGTAGAAAAACATGAATTTTAAGTTAACTTTTCATTTCGTTGAATTTCAAACTTTATACATTCGAATTTAGAATATTTTTGACATCAAATAAAAGCAGTAAGAAGATACAACAGTCTAGTTCCTACGGTTCCTCTTGGCTTCACGAAGCTCTTCCGTAGTTCCTCCACTTCCTCCTTCAGTACATCGTATATGTTTTTCCTCTTTTCGAGTTCCCAAACACGATGACTGAGAATTGCAATGCTCTCCTTGCTCTTCGCACACTGCGCCTGCAGCAGCTCCGCTCTCTCCCTCTAAGTCTCTACCTACCACTGAAGAGATATAATGAGACTACTCGGAACTGGTTCTTCCTCGTCGGAGGAATCATTAGATGAATCCGGAGGTGGAGTGATCTCTCTGGACTCAGGCCCATTTCTCTTCCAATTCTTCAGGATCTTCTTCGTCTGAATTAGTTTGTCCGGGGTAGTAATCCTCCTCAACTATGTGCCAATTGTCGCCTCCAGCTAGGGTCGAAGTGGTTGTCCATCTTTAGAAAGGGGAAGGAGGAGAAGAACTGACAATCATAGAGCAACACAAATATAAGTGACTTACAATTAAATCTCTATACTTAACACACTAATGTCCACTTCTAGGGTGTCGTTCCTTATAAATTTGTACTACTTGGAAACGTGGCTCTGATACCACTCTGTAACACCCCGAATTCCAAATATAACTGAATTCGAAGTTCCACAGGATCTTTACACTTCTCTTCGTACAATTTTACAAGGAAATTTAATTTTTTTTTTACATCAGAGTTACATTTATATTTAAACTTAAACGGCGGAAGCAATTTACAATATTTACATAAATAGATGTACAACACTTGAAAAATTCTTTAAGCTACTTGCATACTTTAAGCTTTGTCAATTACTTTATCCTGCATAAAGACGGTGGGTACGTTAATTCATTCAACTGACGAGATATTATACATGGCCATCCTCTCGATGCCGAAACAGTATAACGATTCTCAAAGCTTAACAAACCACAAACTTGTTCACAAACAAAGCTAAGGGGACTATATTATTGATGTCGTGTTGTAATTGTGTGACTAGTCCTTAATGCAATTTATTATTATTATTAGATGACACTAATGCACACTTGTTCGGATTCTATGCATCCCTATACTACATAGATCCGAGGGCAAATCCTTAATCGTTCTTCAACTTGTAGGGTTCGATCCCTCGCCATGACTTAATCTACTACTTCAACTACTGTAAGTATCCAAGATGTCCTATGAGTTACGTGCCCATGTCCGGACAGCCTGGAGGGGAACCCCACGTCCTGACATGACGCATCATGTAGAGCCTATGGTCAATTCAGCCTCCGTCATGGACCATGGCACCACCCGTAGTCAATCAAACATCCCACTAGCGTCGCCACGATCCTGATAATTCCGAAGTAGTGTCCACGCCAAGACTTGACTCATCAAGTAGGCACCCTATAAATCACTCTCACACTGTAGACTCGAGGCCCTCATACTTGTATTTTTCTCTTACTTTCATCACATCTTCACTATTGTTTGATCCTTAATTGTATGAATCATGAATAAAAATCAATTTCTAGGGTTAACTCTTTCCTCTATACCGGTCTTAACCATCAATCAATGCATTTGACCCAAACCTGGTCTTTTATCTCAAATATCATATCAACATTTCTTTTATTGCCGGTATGAGGCTTAGCTACACCCTAATTTTCAATTTCAATTCACAACTGTAACATTGAGTTTTTCATACTCAAAAGTTCTCTTTTTCAAGTAACATGATTTCCAATCCTTTTCATGAATCAAGTCTCATATATAAAGTTCAATCGCAATTCATGCGTCTCATAAATCAATTTAATTTCATCTCATTCTCATACTATTGTAAAAGAATCACAAAGTCATATTTTCATACTTAACCAGATTTAATTTGACAATTATAGTCCATAGAAAATTACAACTACATCTCCTTTCATCCAAAAATTTCTTCTTACATACTTATCATAATTTTCTCATGGAACAACACATTATTATAACTTTCTAAGAGTAGAATTCAATAGTTTTCAATACAATTTCACTTCTAATCTCACTTGATTTTAGTCAAAAATAATCCCCAATAATTTTGAAAAGTTCTACATGAATTTAGAGTAATTAACATATTTTTTTTTCAGATTTTTAAAAACCAAGAATAAGTCAGGAAAAATCGATATTCCAAAAAATATATTCAGGCCGAAACTCTGAATCAAACTCACAACCTGAGAGAAAATAGCCGCAAGCTCCAGCCACTGGGCCAGAGTGCCCACACGGTATAAAAGGGGTTTAATACTTTAAGTATCATTGGGTCAGGTCTGGGTTTATTTAAACAAATCGAAAGCAAAAGAAGGTAGAGCCTTGGACATGAACCCGCAACCTCTTGGATCGCCCACGGCTGCAGTAATCACCCAAACACTCAGCAACTAGATGGTCTAAGTGACTAAGTCGATCTAATGTTGAAATAATAGTTTTTGTTCAAGTCTTTGTTCAAATCAAATTCTCGAAATTTCTCAAAACGTTTTAGTTCTTATTCTCCTTTTTTTTCCTTTTTAGTCCAACTTTTCCAAAATTTATTCTATATTAAAATACAGTAACCCAGTAATTTTAGAATCAATAATTACTCATATAACACACATTTTTGATCTTTTTTCTAATGTCCATAGTTTCGACATTTAGAACCATTTCATTTTCATGAAAGTAGCATAACTAAGTTTCTACAAAAGTGCTTTAATTCTTCATTCTTCCATTATTTAATCATCTACATTAATTTAGAACACAAAACTTCCATCTTTCCTACAAAAGGGTTCATTCTAATTTGCACAACCAATTTCACATACAATTCATCATTTGTCTCATAAGCATAATTTCTTCACATAGCATGATTCTTAAACATATGATATGGCAAACATGATAACTTTTCTAATACTTTCATTCACAATTAATCAATCTAGCAACCATTTTAACACACATCTACTAGATTATCAATTCATCTCTAATTAGGCAAATATGAATTTAGTTTCAACTAGTTGCTCTTTAATAATTGCTCAATTCATTCCTAGCATAATTTCTAATTTAGAAGCATGAGAAACACCCACCTTGTTGAAGATAAACACACAAAAGATCTTAGGGGAAAGCTCCTAGAATGAACAAAGGCCTTCTTCTCCTAGATTGAGTTTGCAAATTTGCCTTCTCCTCCTTGCTCCTTGGTATTGCCGCAAGCCCCTAATCTCCAAAAGAGTTGGCCGGCCTCCTTTGATTGGAACACACACAAAAGCACACTCGATCTTTTGAAACTCACTTAACTCTCAATCTTTTGCTTATAAAATGTGTCTTTTTCTCTTAATCTTTTGATGAAGAAAAGGTGCAAAACTAAGGTGGGGGGGGGGGGGATATTTATACTTATTTTAGGGTGAAAAAAGGGCTATGATTAATCTAGGAGTTGAAGATTAAGGACCAAGATGAGTTGGGAAGTTGTAGTAACTTCCACGAACTCAATAACTACTCCTCCACCTCATCCACTCTCCCTCTCCCACTCATCCAATCCCGACCTACCCTAGAATTGGTGTGCATTGCACACCTTAGTGCATGCACAAACTTTCTAGTGTCCCTATTATTAAGTTATACATATTTAATTAATTAATTGCCTACTAAATGTGTCTACATGACAAGTTAGAGCAATTTAAGAGATTAATTAGTTGTGGGCTTCAAAATAGTAGGCTCAAATCCAAGGGCCAATTTAAAATCTATATAATAAAACACAAAGAAAGCTATCAAGTGGCTCTCCTTCAATCCCCCGAAAATCAAAGGCCCAGATCTAAACCTCACAAAACATATTTCCCCCCCAAAAGTTCCCCCCAAAAGTTCCCCCCAAAACTCAAATTCAAATCTCCCACCCAAAACAACTCCTATATTTATTATTATTATTTTTTTTCTCTCTCTCCCTCCCTCTTCTATATAATATTAAAAAATTAAGAAAATATATTTTTTAAAATTTTAGAAAATTAAAAATTTAAAAATTTAAAAATTTAAAAATTTAAAAATAATTCAAAAAAAACATATAATATATTTTTTGCTCTATGTTTGCCACTTCAATTAATTTGCTGGACCTCCAAAACTATTTTTTATGATCAAACATGGTGCACCGTTCCGAAGACGTGTCGTAGGCACGTGTCAACGGGCAAACCTAGTAATTAAATAATTTAGGATGGGCTCAAAATAGAGAAATAAATCTTAGGCTTTATAAAATAGTCTTTTATACTAAAACAAAGAGAAAGAATTATATTTATTTTTTCATGTTATAAAAGATAATTTGTATAAGAAAATACATCCAAAATTGCACGTGCACAACACGTAAAATTAACAATTTCATATTAAATGAAAATCAGGGTATTGCACGAGGTCTTCGAGTAGAGGCTCCCACCACCACGCCCCAGCGCCGAGCAGATGGTGGGGCAGCAGAGCCTGAAGCCGCATGCCCCGTATTAGGGGGTCAAGGCAGGGGATACCCTGCTCGAGGGTTCGGTGGCCATGGAGGTGGTGAAGCATCTTGCCACGGAGCGAGATCGGATGGCTCTGGCAACGGAGATGTCTGAAACGGCCTTCATGAGGTGGGCTCAGGCGCAGCACTCGGTAAGTGTTTGGAATTTGCTTTAAGCGTAGAATTTAGGATTTCTTCTAACTGGTTCTCCTCAGCCAGGCGGTGCTTCACTGCAATAACTTTTGCTAACTTTTGCTAATTACTGCAATGTATTAATAAGGGTTATTGCTAGCCACTTGCTAATTACTGCAATAAGTTACTTGGAAAATCAATTGGAAAATGTTGGCAACATAGGATTTTTTGCTTTGTTTCCACCAATCATTTTTTTTCGCTTACAATTCATGTACACGGCACTGTAAATATAATCCAGTAATGCTTGACTGGTTTTCTCCCACTTTTACGAGAGTTAAGGATCAGTATCACAGTACTAGTATCAGGTCGTAAAAATAATCATTTTAGAAATCAAAATAGTTTTCATAGTAAAACTGGAAATAAAGTACATATGTAAATATCATCGCAATGAACAGCAGGTAAGATTTCTATGAGGATCTAAGTTAGAGAATTTCTCTGATGCCTAGAGCTCATTATATAAAGACAAAATTAAAAAAAATTGAATTTTGTAGTTTCACAGTTAATTAATGTTTCTGGATTGTTTTCAAGGAGGAGCTGGAGGGCTACTCAACAGTTTCATCCTTTTGGTTTCACAGACAAGCCTGTTAATATATGCAATGTAGTCGTCCATGTCGAATTTTCTTCTGCAACCTGCATAGTTCATAAACCATACTATTCATACCTATATGAGTATATATATATATATAATCTTACATAGTCAATCACTGATGCATTATGAAAGTACTAATACACTTTAATTACATCAAGAAGATCAGTCCTATGCTTTTAATTAACTAGTAATTGGTTTAAAAATTGGTCTGAGTGTCAAGACTCATAGCTGCAGGTTACTGTTGCTGTTGCTGCATTGCTGTGCAGTGCACACTTGAAGAAACTTCATCTCACACACACAACCTACATCTGCTTAAGTAGCAGTTGTGTATTGGGTTTGGGTAGTCTCTGAGTATACATTGAGGGCCTTTGCACATCTTGCACACTGCATATCAGTAAAAAGGGAGACTTTCTATATATATATATCTTATATATATACATATATACCACTATAAGTAAAAAGAGTTTCTTTGTATCTGCATAAGGTTTATTTTCTATGATTTATGCATATGTTTCACTTCAATAAAAGAGGTTCTACTATATTTTCTGCATATGCCTCATTTTTTAATAAAAAGAGTTTTCCTACATCCTGTGTATGCCACTTCAGTAAGAGGTTTTTATTCCTTCTGTCAGTTATATAACCATATGTTCATTTCAGTACAAGGGTTTTCTATATATATCCTATAAACATACATATATCAGTAAAAGGTGTTTTCTATATATATGAGTTATATATAATCTATATTTGTTCTTTCCAACTTAGCAAAGAGGATTTTCTACATATATTATATATACATGGTTACTCCATATCAGTAAGAGGATTTCTTCTATACCATATATATACACACATATATGCTTTACTTCTGTAAAAGGTTATTTTTTGTATCACACACACACACACACACACACACACACACACACACATATATATATATACTTCTTTTTGGTAAAGAGAATCTCTTATATATACCAATATACAAACAAGGTGAATGAATGAAATTATCACTGTGAGTAAATTAACATTGATATGAAGTGACTAAAATGAAATGAAAATAAATGATTAAAATGAAAAGTTTTGGAGTTGATGGTTGAGTTCTGAGTCTCTAGGAGTGTAGTGGGAGTCCTGTGAACCGGCATATGAGATTTTGTTGATTTAGACCAGTTGGGTTTTGGGGTTGTTGTTGTGAAATTAAGTCCGGCAGGATACACTAACTCTAGAGATGAGGAATTTGTGTTTTAATAATAACCAACTTAAGGACAGGCACTAGTGGAGATGTGATGGAATTTGGAAAACGTAAGTATATACTCTTGGTTTTGTTAGTCCAATGGATGCATTCCATGACTGTTTGTTGTTCTTTCTTGAGAGGACATTTATATGTTTGTGTGTCGAGGGTCTGCATGCCTATTCACGGAATGTACCTGGTGTATCTGCACGTCGAGGGCCTCGCAAGCCTATTCGTGGGGTATACATTTGGGAGGTGATTCTCCGGTTTTTGAGCTATTCTTACATGATGCTTTCGCGTTGAGGACTGTGATGCCTATTCGCAGAGTATTTTGGATCTTGTTTCCATCACCGTAGTAGGATTAGTTGTATAACGAGGGAACTAATCCTATAAAGTGGAGAACGTTAAGGACTTGCACCAGACCTATGTAGAGTGGAATGCATAGAATCTGACAAGTATGCATTAGAGAGTCATCATATAGCATTGATGTTTTCTTGACTTGGTTTTATGCATGTTGTTTCCTACTTTTCTACACTTAGTCTAGTTTCACTTGATGTTTTCATGTTTTAATTATTGTCATTTCTTATTTCATTTATTCTTACAGTTGATACATATTGTTTATGCCTTATGATTTATTTATGTTGCTTTTCTTTTGATGTCACTCACACCGTTATGGCTGACCCCTGTAGTTTTGGGGGTTAAGGTTATCTCCAGCCTCATGTTTTACAGGTAGGTGCCTTTAGCTGGGGATTTGGATGCATGGGGTAGAATGATGTAGAGCTTATGTATATTGTAAAAGAATATGTTGTAAAAGAAAGAAATTGTAATTCAAGGTGTTTTATTTTCCACTGTACGTTGTAAATAATTGATGTAATAAAAAGTTTCAATCTTCCCTGTATTTGGTTGCTATATTTATGATTACATAGAAGTTGATTATGGAATTATGCCACGTATTTCTGAGATATTATATTAGAAGTTCGGGGCGCTACACTGCAGACTCGTGAACGGATGCCAAGAGCTGTTGGACCACGGCCAAGTACCGGATCATCCGATCGTCTTCGGCCTCGTACTCTTCGGTGATCTAATTGACCACGAGCTGAGAGTCACTGAAGGCCCTGATCTGTCTAGCACCTGCGTGGTGTGGTAGGGTGAGCCCCGCGATCATGGCTTCATATTTGGCCTCGTTGTTGGAGGCTAGAAAGTTGAGGCAGCGGAAATATTGGAGAAGGAAGTTGTCAGGTCCTCGCAAGATGATGCCCACGCCACTCCCCGCTTCACAGGAAGAGTCGTCGCCGTAAACTTTCCACGTCTGGTTGGCCTCCTCGCTTCCGGGTTGCTCGGAGATGTTGCATTCCGTGATGAACTCGGCGAGGGCCTGTCCCTTGATTGCTATCCTTGGTTGATTGCCGATGTTGTATTGACTGAGCTCGATCAACCACTGGACCAGTCAGCCAGAGCTCTCAGGTTTGTAGAGTACGGTCTTCAGAGGCTGGTCAATGAGGACCTGAATTGAGTGTGCGTGAAAATAGGGGTAGAGCTTCCATGTGGCCATGACCAGGGCGTATGCCACCTTTTCCATTTTCGCGTATCTGATCTCGACCGCGAGCAGAACCTTGCTCACATAGTACAATGGCTTTTCCACTCCGCTTTCTTCTCGAACGAGGACGGCATTAAGCACGCATTCTGAGGTAGAAAGAGAAAGCTAGAGGGGCTCGCCCGGTTTGGGTTTGCTAAGGAGAGGAGGATTAGCAAGGTACTCTTTCAATTGGGCGAACGCCTCCTACTGCTGAGTGCCCCATTCGAAGCCTCTAGTTCCACGCAGAGCCTTGAAGAACGGGAGGGATTTCTCTCCGGACTTAGAGAGGAAACGGCCGATGGCTGCCAGTCTTACAGTGAGCTGTTGGACTTCTTTGATGTTTCTTTGAGGGGCAATGTCTATTATGGCCTGGATCTTCTCGGGGTTCGCCTCGATGCCGCGCTAGCTGACGATGAACCCGAGGAATTTTCTCGAGGAGATGCCGAACGCACACTTTGCCAGATTGAGCCTCATATTGTGGGTCCGAAGGATGCTAAAGGCTTCTTCCAGGTTGGCGACGTGGTCCGGTCCCCATTGGATTTTGATGAGCATGTCGTCGACGTACACCTCGATGTTGCGATTGATCTGGTCTTTAAAGACTCGGTTGACAACCCCTCTGATAGGTATCACTGGCATTCTTCAGTTCGAAGGGCATAAATCGGTAGCAATAAAGACCTTGGTCGGTGAAGAAGGACGTCTTGGCTATATTAGGAGGGAACATTCGGATCTGATTGTAGCTCATGACCCGACGTTGCGTCGATCAGAGCATCGATGCAGGGGAGAGAGAATGGATCTTTGGGGCACTCCTTGTTGAGGTCAGTAAAGTCTATGCGGATCCTCCAGCTTCCGCTTGCCTTTCTCACCATCACGACATTCGCTAGCCACTCGGGGTAGCTGACCTCCTGGATGAACTAGGCATACAAGAGCTTGTCTACCTCCGCTTTCACATCCTGTTGCCTCTCTGGGGAAAACGTACGTCACTTCTGGATGATCAGCTTTGAGCCAGGGATCATGCTTAGTATATGCATGATCAGGTCTTCAGAGATCCCGAGCATGTCGGAGGGCTTCCAAGCGAAGAGGTTGACATTACGGCGTATTCAGCCGATTATGTTGGAATTTAGGCCGGGCGCGAGGGAGCAGCTCACGCAGAACCACTTTGACTTGTCCCCCATTTCAAATGAGACTTCTTCTAGTGCATCCGCGGGTTCAGGCTCTGGTTGGCTCCTTTCGGGCTGCAGTTTGACGGCATCTAAGGGAAACACACTGCCCCCGATCGCCATCATTTAGCACGATCGTTCCGCTTCTTGGTTCTCCCGAACGACCCCGACACCTGACTCGGTAGGGAACTTCAACTTCAGGTGGTAGGCTGAGGGAACGGCCTGGAGGGAGCAGAGCCCCGGTCGGCAGAGGATGGCATTGTAAGCTGCTTTGACGTTCACAACCATGAAGTCCATCGACTCGGTCCGTTTGTGGTGGTCATACCGGCAGTGACATCTAGGGTCACGATCCACTCTATTGGCACCGGGACGCCGGAGAACCCGTGCAGGGTGTACCCAGCTGGCTTCAGTTATCTCGGGGGAGCTTGAGGTTCTCAAACACTTCCAAGAAGAGGATGTTCATCGAGCTCCCATTGTCCACGAGGATCCGACAGACTTCGTAGTTCACCATGACGAGGCTGATGACGAGTGCATCGCAGTGTAGGAGCCGGACTCCCGTCTTTCCCCGAGAAGGAGATAAGGAGCTTCTGGACCTGGGGGGAAGGGAGCTCTCGGACGGCATTTACCTCTCGGACAAATGCCTTGCGGGAAGTGCTAGAATCCCCTCCCATAGCCCCCCATGGATGCAATGCAGAATGGCCTGGCCTCTTGTCTATTGGGCTCCGGGTCTCGCAAAGGAGGCTGTTTAGGGGGGCGAGGAGGAGGAGAAGGCCTTCGTTTCTTGGTGTCCCTTCGGTCCCGGGCATCTTCCCGGGTGAATTCCCGAAGATACCCTCGTTGGATGAGGGTCTCTATTTTGTCCTTCAGGGTGCGGCAGTAGTCGGTGTCGTATTCGTTGTCCCGGTGGAAACTGCAGTATAATCGTTAGTCCTTTTTCTTGTTGCTGGTTAGTCGAGGGGGCATCTAGATGAGGTCCCTGTCCTCGATCGCTAAGAGGATGGCCGACACATTTTGTGTCAGTGGCGTGTGCCTCTCGAAGCGCAGGATCAGAGGGACCCTCTTCATGCCGGTCCCGTCTTTCGAAACCTTCTTGGCTAGCTCTGCCTCATCAGCCTTGCGCTTCCCCTTCCTCGGGACCTCCTTGGCATCCTCGGGATTTAGGGCCTCCTCTGCTCGAATGTACTTCTCGACTCGATTGAGTAGGTTGGGAAATCGAGGGAAGGCTTCTTGGCCAGGGACGCCTTCAGCTGGTCGTGCCAGACGTTGTGTCGGAACGCTGCCGAAGCGACCCCAGCGTCGAGGGAGGAGACCGACCTCGCCTCTGCGGTGAACCTCCGGACGAACTGTTGGAGTGACTCCCCTTCTTTCTGTCGGAGGTTCAGTGGGGAGGCGCTCGTCTTCTCTGCCTTCCTGCTGGTCACGAAATGGGCTAGAAAATTGGCCTCCAGCTGGTCGAACAAAAAAATTGATCTGGGGACGAGCTTAGAGAACCATTCCCGAGCCAGACCACGGAGGGTGGCGAGGACGGAACGGCATAGTAGGGGATCCGAAGCACTGTGAATCATCATGAGGGTCTTGAAACCCTCCATGAGATCAGCAGGATCACCCTTACCGTCATAGGTCTCGAACTGGGGAGGTCGGAAATTCCGTGGTATTTCTGCTTGTAGGATTATAGCGGAGAAAGGAGGTCGGGTAAGCCGATGACCCTGAGCTGTTCTCGGACCGCCCTTGCCAAAGTGATCGATGTGGTTCTCCATTTCTTGTAGGCGTCGCAGGACGTCCTCGTCATGTTCCAGTGGGCGGGTTAGGCCGCGAGACGCGCTGGCTCCGGCATCCGACCGTGAGTGAGAGTAGTTGAATGTCTCGTTGATGGGGGTCCCTAAGATGGCTTCCAGGATCTCGTTCCGGATGTTTTGGAACTCGCGGTGGATAACTGGAGCTCGTTCGGCCGGGTCGAGTTGGGGTGGCGGCCTCCGGTCGGCGCGACTGAGCTCTGGGTCCCGCTCTCAAAATGGATGCCTGGGATGGTTCGGGTCCGAGTTGGAAGCGGCCCCTCCCCTGGTTCAGCTGGCTTGTTGGTTCTGGATGACTTAACGAAGGTCGATTGCGACCAAGCGAGGAGCGCCCGACCCGGGTGTGCCGTTGACCCTAGGATGGTTGGACCCCTGAGTGTCGGCGGAGACGTCTTGGGAAGGAGCATCCGGACGATGTGCAGAGGTGACAACTCTTCTGGCCTTGGGCGCCATTCGAGAGCTCAGATTGAAGGGATGCAGTTAATGGCCGGGTTCGGACTGAGTTCCGTACTAAGGTTTTCCACAGACGGTGCCAACCTGATGCAGTTTGTTTTTGGTGGTGGCTGCACCTGGTGTGAGTTCTCTCAATTTATAAAGTGGAAGTCGTAGTACTAGCTATACGCTCGACCCTCGGCTGAGAGAGCGGCTCGGGAGTAGGCAGGAGTGAGGTGGAGGTCAGATGCTCGGCTCGAGTCTGGAGGCTCGGCTTGGATCTGGAGGCTCGACTCGGATCTGGAGGCTCAGCTCGGTCTCGTGTACCTGCACTCGGCCTAGGAACACTGGGGTTGATCCCGGTGGCAGGCCCTCCGACGGTCTAGTTAGTTACTGAAGAGTAACAGTAGCTAGGGTTTTAGAAGGGAAAGATTGATTACCTGTTAATGGAGGGGAGGGCCTGGTATTTATAGGCAGGGAACTGGGTCTGAGACCCTGCTGGGCCGGGTCGGACACGTTGGCCCATGGGCCTGTTGCGACAGAAGCCCGTTTGACCCTGTGTTGACTCGATGATCAAGAAAGCGCTCTTTCTGAGCGGATCTGGTGGCCCAAATGGGGCCACGTCATCTGACCCATATCAATCATTAACATAATTATGGATAGTTTTTGAAACGAAAATTTGATGTACCAAACTAAGAAAAAAATTATGTGGGTGTTTTTTCGAAAAAAGTTGGGGAGTGTTTTTTCAGAAACACAAATAGTTGAAGGTATTTTTGTCCAAATTTTTGCTGGTATAGTAAATCTTAAATACACTTATGATGATTAAGGATAGGGATGTCTAAAAGGTAAGTTTTGTGTATATAAGAACGACGTTGTTTAAAGTTTCTCTTTTAATTGTGGACATGGTTTTCTTTGATCTTAAGAGCATTAGTTGTGGATTTAATCTTCTAAGCATATTGATTTTCATAGTCCATCACTTTGTACAATAAGCAATAATTTACTAAGAAATTATACTTAGATTAAATTATATTTATGAATATTGTACATGTATTGTGTCATTATACCGTTAATCTTATTTCTTTTTCTTTTAAAATGCAACAATATTCATATCAAAAACCCTTGAAGAGTAATTATTCCATAAAATATATGAATGCTATAATGAAGCTCTAATTGAGCTGAAAGAAATCTCAATTTTCAGCTTGGACTGAGTTTGTTTGAGCTTGTTTAGAGCTTAAAAAACAAGCACAAATCATGCTTTAAACGGAGAAGCTCGTAAGGTCAATTGTGAACCAAGCTTGAAACGAGCATGTGAACGAGCCAAATTTTAGCCAAACACGAGCCGAGCTTGAAATTGTTGTTTATTTTTGTGTCAGACCAAACAAATAATGAGTTTATATTTTAAAGGAAACTACTAAAGATTGACCGTCGCTGTTTAGGAGATTGATATGAATCTATTATCTCGTGTTGATTCTCCCCCATAAGAGATAGAATCAGTTACTCAGTTGGTGGGGACAAGAGATTTGACTTACAACCCTTATTGGCTGGGTGTCTCTCTTAGTGGGTCCAGTCATTTTTAATGGGCTTGAAAGTAGCACATGTCTTTTTAATGAGCCTGAAGAAGGCCCTGACCAGTTAAAGTGGTCAGTTACTGTTAACTTGCATGTAGAAGCTTTAATATCTGTGCTAAAATTGTACGACCCTGATTTGCTGCAATTTTTACCATTATCCTAAACCCCCCATTCCTGGAAGACGATTTTTTTGGCTTTTGGGAAGTGGTTTGCCTTATTTCGGTGTTCTGGCGTAATTTTGGCTTTCATGGACGATTGGAGATGTCCGGAACCTTTTGAGAGCTTTTAGAGGCTTTGAATATTTTCCTGAACTTTTCCAATATTTTCTGAAATTTTCCATAAACTTGTCACGCCCCGCTTCCCAAAAAAATGGAATACGAGTACATGACATTGGCCCAGTGAATGACTAACGTCACCCATAAGCTGTTTATCTGATTAACTCAATAATATAATTAATACAGAACAATTGCGTGGGCAATAATAGTAATCTCATGAACAATAATACTTGGAATGAAGCAATATGAAATATTCAAATACAATAATAATACAACATCTGGAAACAAATAAAAGCAATATTCGGGTCAAAAGCCCACAATACAATGAAATAACAATAGTCCAATAAATAAGTCTCCATGATAAAACAATAACTTATTAAGCACGATGCTTTCAACCTCTTCACCAATGTTGTTCTCCCAATCCATCAGGCAATTCTCCATCAACACCTGTAAACACTTCATATAAACAGGAGAAAAAATTGTCCTCAGAGAGAGTCATGGACAGCAAGTAGAAAAAGCAGAGAACAATGGAATAATAGTATAACAATGAATTCAATGGACCAGTAGGAATCAATAACATGGCACGATAACGATAATCAATAATCAATATCACGGTAATCGATGCAATGACTATAAACAATGATTCAATATTCAATAACAGTAACACTTAGTCAATATTCGATATCAATAAGAACAACGATGAACAATATGCAATTTCGGTAATGTGTCAATCCTTATGTCTATTAATCATTTTAATCCTAACTAATATAGCACTTCATGCGTCCCATTTATTTACCACATGGTTGCTACATACAAACAAGTTACGTTTAGACTTAGCGGTGGATTTTATAGTTCATGTACTCAGGAAACGGTATGAACGATTCTTTTCAGTATTCAGTTATTCAGTCATTCAGTACCAATATCCATGGAACAATATTTAATTTTCCAGTTATTCAGTCATTCACTCATTCAGTCATTCAGTATTTGTAGGGAAACCACAAGCTCCCTCCCATTACAGTCTTTATATTGTCCACTACTTAGGTCAAACCTTAAACTGTAGCTCCCCGAATTCCTAACATAGGAAATAGTGACGACTCTAGGATCTTTCTTCAAATGAGCCACAACACAACAAAAATTATAGGAAATTAAAAACTTTTATTACATCAAATTGTTATTACAATGTCCAATGATTACAACAATTACAATTAATTAGTACAACATGAATGTAAAATAAAATTTGGACAGTAACTTTCACTTGGATGTTTTTCCCTGCTGGAGTTTTCCCGCGCTCCCAAGCCGGCAATCCTGCACTGATAACTGTGGGCACATCAGTTGAATACAACTGACGAAATTCTATATTCGGCTATCCTCTGTACGCCATAATATAACGAGTCCAACCTCAACAACCACAAATAATAATTGATGCGAAGAAAAAGGTGATGTCAAACAAGTGTCGGTGTATGCCATGGCCTAATCTAATGCACACATGCTCATAAAGTTAATGCACGCTTGGTTGAAAGATATGCATCCCATACTACACATCTCCCAACCAAACGACGTTCTTCAGTTTGATGGGGCTCGATCCCCCACTATGCATCCTACTCTTGTGCTCTCTCCTGTCTCTGATTCCAGTGATGGTGAGGCTGCAATCGTCTAGCTTACTCCAGTCGCTGCTGTCATTAGTGGTGTCCAATACCTCGTGTTTTATCCACTATGCCCAGGATCTCAGCCGTAGGCTTACTCCTTCACGGCTAGGGTTACAGTCGCAGGCTTACTCCGTCATGACTGTACCCATGGTATGTTGCGGTATCTACGTCTTCCCGGACCTCACCAAAAGCTGATATACGGACACCACGGCTGCCCGCCGAAGGACTTAGAGCCTTTCCTGTAGAGTCTCGCTCACCGGGTCTTTCTCTAAACCTCCTGCCCACATTGATCAACAAAGGACCTGACAGATATAGGGTTTTTCCAACTCCGCTACACTCGTCCTTACACTAGAACAGAACTTGCAGTCAAGACGACATCAACACTCCAAACCTCCTCAAAGATTGTTACGGACATAAAGACATTCATACCGAAGACAGTGGAGCCCCCAGAGAGTTTTCACTCCCCAGGGCAGCTCGGAGTCTCCTGTCCGCATTAAACGAACCTAGGATTTGGCCAGGCATGATGACGTCATGCATCCCCTGACAGGCGAACACCCTCGCTAGTGCCTGTCCTTACAATCAATCAAGACTCGATCTAGTCCTACCAAAGCATCAATCCTACCCCATTCCAAGATTAAAGAATACGATTAATCACATGATCACTAGCATTTCTTTCATCAACCAATTACAAAAAACCATCACTCTAACCAAAATCTAATTCTCTTTCATTTTCTTATTAGAAGTATGAACCTATAGGCGAGCCTAGAATTATCTTATATTACCCATGCCCTTGGTTAGGCGATCTATCTACCGTTTGATATCCCTAACTTGGTAATCAACTTAGCTTGCTATGAACAACTAGTTAGGTTATACATGTAGACACTTTCTAGTTAGTTACATTTCTCATTAATGGATCTTAACCCATCCCATAATAGGAGTCAACTAGCCCTCAAGTCAGGCCCAAGGGTTGACCCACCTTATCACATACTTGGCATGAACCAAGGACGAACCGACTCCGTCGATCGCCGTAACCGTCATCAATGCTTGGAGTTCGATCGCGACCTCGGCTCGACCAACAAGTAGCTCTCGCTAAACTTAATTCTCTACGGTCCTCGACAAGTGGTAGCTCCAAAATACATCCATGGAATCCATCCCTGCACGGCGAGTGCGTCGGCGCACGATTCATCCCCTCCAACGCGTTCGATGCGACACGGGTTCTATTCTACCCATCTAGGTTTGTCAACAAGACTTAGTCCTAGGATCTCAATATTCAACCGATGTATCCCAACAAGGTACACTACACTAGGAGTAAGTCCTAACCCATGAATCCATAGAAAGAGGTTCTAAGAGCCCTAAAATTGACAATTTATAATTCCAAACAACAAGCACACATTTGGCATTTATGCCAAAACACAGTCATTCCCGGTTTCGTTTCCTTGAAGAATCGCGATCGGGTGCTCCCATGCTTTTACTCAAGGTAGACAGCAAGTATAAGCACACTTTGGGCGTGAATTTCATCCCAGAATGGTCAACAACACTACCCCAACATCCAATACAATTTCCACTCCCAAATAGTGAACAACGTTGTCTATATTGGGGTCTACAAGCAACTATGAGCTACTCTTAGCATGGAACTTTAGATAATTTAAGTTCTAACTCATGTTCACATCTATAACATGATTTGTGACATCAAACAGCAACTCTAAGCTAACAAAGTACAAGTTCAAACTCATTTCCATGAACATGGTGCAAAACAGTGAGCTCTATGACTCACTGTGTTTCTGTCGTCACTTGCAAACATCATATAAAATTGTACACTTATCCAAAACATGATTTCTCAGTCATACCAGAAAGTTCTATGTGTCTCCTAAAACTTCCCAGTTACAAGTTTCTTGAGATAAGGTTGTTTACAAGCTCTTATGGTCCCATCTTTAACATGTATACAGATTCTAAGAACAGCACATCATACTAACACAGTCTTGGGATGAAAACCAATTTAAATAGTATACGGTGTCAGAACTTTATGATATTTTAGACTCTAGTTCCTGACACATGATGTACAACACTTCAAAAAATCAGGTGATTCTACCAAGTAGATTTTTAATTATGCCTCTTTGAATGTTATAAAAACTGAGGAATAACAACAGCAGTTCTATTAACTAAAATAACTAGCTGAGTTTGCATGATTTTATTAACACAGCTACAGTATTCCAAAACTCATAAAATTTGAAACATAGGTCTTAGATACATTAAACATTGATATACAAAAATTTTAGATCATTCCCATAAGCATGCAGCAAGATACAAGTCACTTTTCTTATAACAGTAATAACAAAACCTGTTTCTTTTTCTTCTGACAAACATGCAAGTTTGCATTTTGTGTTATTAGCAGAAAAAATCATAAAAATCTAGAAAAATTACTTATGGTGCACGACACATGAATGAACATCATCTAAAAATTTAAAGTTAATCCAACTAGTAGTATTAAAGTTATGAGATACGGATTGACAGCAAAATTTCAGCTTTTTAACAGGATTTTCTGTTTTGGATTTCTTAACACAAAACGAGTTATAAAGGTTCATTCTAGAGCATGCATGTCATTTTTCAGTCACTACAATCACCATTTAACAAGCAATAACAAACAAAGATGTTAGAAACACCACATTTATGAGTTTTGATGGAAAAGAGATCCTACAAGCTCCTAGCTTCAATATTGGCCTTCTTGGCTCCTCCTCCTTGCCTTCTTGGCTCCTTGGCTCCTTCTACTTTGCTATAATTTCAGTATAGGGTTTTGTTTGGGTTTGATAATGAGAGTAGAAGACTGTAGGATTTAAAGTAGGAGAAGATAGGAGTGTGAAATGGCAATTATTGCATTGTGGGGGGTTAAAATGCAAAAGGTGGGAGGGGTTCAGGATCTGGTTCGGATTTGGCATGGGATAGAGAAGGGGAATCTTGAATTTGATTAGGGTGGAAAGGAGGTAGAGTGTAACAGTGGAGATAGTCTCATCATGAAGCAATTTGAGTTTAAACAAAGTCATGTCACACTACAAATGTGTGTTCATGGCTCAATGGTTAAAAGAACATGGTTTGAGCCCATGTCTAGCTCATGGTGAGTCTAGTTGAAATTTTAGAAATAATTCCATACTAATAGTTTCAAAAAGAAAAATAAATAAATAAATATAGTATTTTAGTGCTTAACAAATTATACTTATATTCATATGAAAATTCGGGTTCTTACATAAACCCTGGCTTGTTAACAATTTTATCGATGCAACAATACAATACAATATGCAATCTAGAGACATTAGATAGACAATAGTAACAATGGGAGAACAATAGGACATTAACTTAGATAGGAAAATTAGAATAATGGCAATAGAACACTAGGATCATGCAATGCAACATATACACTTTAATTCCTGCAACACAATGACATAGGATAATTAAACTGTTAAAAACTGGAATATAAAATTCTGGACAGCAAGAGTAGTCTGTACAAAAATATAGTTTCCCGCTTTTTCATAACTCGAAAACCGAATCTGTCAGAAGTTCTAAAAACTAGACTTCCACACGGTTCCAACTCATATTTAAAGTTCAAAATCCAACAACAGTAGCTAGGTCAATCTCAATTTTCTATACAAGTTTCATGTTCAGGCAGAATCTTCATATCATGTTGTTATAATTTTAGAAACAACAAAAACTCAATGATAAATTCATAAAAAATATTTTCTACACTCCTAAACATGACCACTAACAATCTGAAAAAATTCATAAAAAACTGAATCCGTCAGAAGTTCTAAAAACTAGACTTCCACACGGTTCCAACTGATATTTAAAGTTCAAAACCCGACAACAGTAGCTAGGTCAATCTCAATGTTCTTTACAGGTTTCATGTTCAGGCAGAATCCTCATATCATATTGTTATAATTTTAGAAACAACAAAAACTCAATAATAAATTCATAAAAAATATTTTCTAGACTCCTAAACATGACCACTAACAATCTGAAAATTTTCAGAGCAAAATTTTATCATTTGATCAGCCTTTCTACTGTTTAAACATGAAATGTATAAGAATCTGAAAATATGGAATTAAAAATACAATTGTAGTAAACCGGGCATAACTTTTGCTACACAACTCGGAATTCAAAATGTTCTGGAAACTAGAAAGAGAATTCTACAATTTTTATTCATAAAATAATTCATTTTAAGATCGTTTACTAGTTCAAAAACAGCAGTTAATATACAGGCCAGCAAGCAATATACAGGATTGGGAGGTTCATGAAATATGTTAATTAAACATGATGTGTATCAATTCTACTAGTCGATAAACTTCTCAATCAGCATGAAGGGTATAAAAACATGGTAAATAAGATTATGAACACATACATACATCAATTTATCATCAATCAACCATCAATCGATCAAATAACATACAACCTAGTAATTGTCTCTATAATAATTCATTTGTGTGGTGATTATATGATTAACTTTATTCTTAATTCTATGCATGAAAGATTCAATCTTTGGATTCAACTGTGGCATGATGTTAAGAATATTGGGGTTAGCTCGTGGAAACCCTCAATAGACCCAATGAAAAAGATGAATAATGTATAATACGATAACATAGGGATCTACTTGCAAGAATTTCAACAAAACTTGAATTTGATACAATTAACAATTCAAGAGAACATTGACTTGCCTGTTGGATGAAGAAATTGAATACCAAGAATAACGGGATGAGGATCCCGAAGCAACGAACCCACGAATTCAGACAAAATAACACGTGCAAACCCGTGCAAGAACACCCACCAAACTAAACAACAAACACCAACACAACCAACCCCTTCTCACAAAACACCAAACAGTGGATTCCCCTCTCCCCTTCTTCACAAGACAGCAAACACAAAACCCAACTCGCAAAACAGCAAATACCCACAAACTAATCCCCTTCTCCAAAAACTCCAAACACAAAAACTACCCCACACTTCTCCCTGAACAGCACACACGGCAATGGAGAGAGAGCAGTGGCGGGGATCGATGGAGGGTTCGATGCTGGTGGTTGCATCGAGCGGCAACAGACTGGGCGACAATGGAGGCATGAGGAGTAGTGCAGTCGAGGTGATCGGGATGGTCGTGGTGGTGTACAGGCGGGACTCGATGGGTTCAAAAGTTGAGGAGGATGAAAAAGGTCGATGGGTTCGAAGCAGCAAGGTTGGAGGTAGGGGACGACGAAGGGATGGCAGTGGTTCGTCGGTGGTAAGGAGGCACAGGGACAGCGACCAGGATCGATGATGGGTTCGATGCCGGGGTGGTGTACTCTATTTTGGGTTTCAAAACAGAGGAAGGGAGGGTGATGATGGCGGGGAGATGAAGCGTCGACGGGGTCTCAGAGGAGAACATAGAGGGAGGATTGACGGGGAGATGTAGAGGCAGGGCGAGGCGATGGTAGGGGCAATGGGTTCGGAGGATGATGGAGGAAGGATACGATGATCGGGATGGCCATCGGGTGTTGGATGAGAAGCAATGTGATGAGTTGCGGGCGTGGTGCTAACGGTAGGGACGGGGTGATGAGAAGTCGACAGAGGAGTGTGATGGAGGTCGGTTGGGTTTCGAAGACGAACCAGAGGAGGGAAGTAGGAGAGAGAATGAACAGGGTTGAGGGCTCAGGGGATGAACAATATAGGGGTCGCGAGTTCTGGTAGCTAGGGTTGGGTTAGACTTAGGTTAGGGGTAGGGTTTAGGGTTAGGTTTTAGAGTAGTATTTATAGGGATTTAGTTAAGATATTGGGTTTTTGGGTATCGGGTCGGATCCAATAAGAGGATATGCTATAGGGTTTAAGGTATAGGGATCAAATAAAGAAATAACCAAATAAAAATAGGATCATATAACAAAATATGATTTGTATTACCATATATAAATAATTTGAAATAACTACAAATACAATCAATAAATAGAAATGGATTTTTAATAAACAATCAGAAGTAGTAATAACAATAATAATAAATAATAACAATAATAAAAAAATAATAATAAAACTAATAACAATGAGAATAACAATAATAATAAAAATAATAAAAAAGATAATATTCTCAGGGATAAAAATAACAATAACGATGATAATAATAATAATAATAATAATAATAATAATAATAATAATAATAATAATAATAATAATAATAATAATAATAATAATAATAAGATTAAAATGATCCAATAATATGCTTTAGACTCAAATATGAATATCCGGTCAATAAGAAATATGAAGTAAGATCAAAACACACCATTATTCGAAATAAATAAATTTTTTGTTTAGAAAATACTTTAATAAAAGACCGCAACAGAATTTAGCACAAAATAAATTTATAAAAATCAAATTATCAAAAATACACGGAAAATACTTATTGGCAGAAATAGGGGTTATAAAACTTTTCAAAATTTTAATAATTTTTCGAAAATTAATAATTGCTTTTTAGAGCTTTTTAATTAATTATCCCAGGTTTTAATTTCTTTCAGAAAATTTAATTAACTTTCCGAATTTAATTATTATTTTTTGAATATTTAATTAAAATTTATAACTTTAATTGTTTTTTGGGGACTTATTATTGAATTATCAAACTGGGGCTCGCTCGCTAATAAGATTAGGTGACCGTGAAGGAACCGCTGAGATGATGGGGTTACATGGTGCATTCTACTGCATCCATCATGCACGAGCTTGCCCGCTGAGTGGAATGGAAGGCTGAGAAGCAGAGTGAGGAGCAGTGGCAACGTGGTGACATTGCGAGCATCCATCAAGGTGGAGCTTACGGATCTAGGCAATCGAGCAGTCGAGAAGTGAAGTGGAAGCGGTAGGGATGAATGCAACAACGTGGCCGATTGCGAGATTCCACCAAGAGAGACCTTGCAGATCTAAGTGATCTGATAGCAAGGGACGTGCGTGAGAAGCTGCTTGGTTGCCCGACGGTTTAGGCGACCAACGCTTGGTGTTCTTTCTGTCGACCATCTGTTACATCATCGAGCAAGTGTTTTGGGCGACCACAGAGCCCTATCGATCATCACTTTGGAAAACAACAGTGCTTCGTCGACCTCAGAGTTTGGGCGACCACTGCCATGTTGACTAGGCATTTCAGCGACCACGGCTCCTTGCCGACCAAATCCTTCGGCGACCAAGGCTAGGGATTCAGTGAGCCAGGGCTTCGGCAAGCTGGTGCTTCATCGATCACCTCTTTCGACAACCAATGGGTTTCGGCGACCATCAGCACTTCGTCGACCAAAAATGAGTCATCGAGCAAGGGCTTTTAGGCGACCTCGGGGTGATCAAGAGCTATGTCGACCTTCTCCTTAGGGACTAAGCTCCTTCGACGAGCAAAGCTTCAGGCAACCACTCATACTTTTGGTAATCAAGGACTTCGACGCCCAGATCTTCGATCTTCATTATTTTTGTGTTTGTTCGAGGTTTGAGTTTGGCTTATTTCGAATTATAAGTGGGTTTGGTTTTGGTCGGAGCTTGAAATTGGGTTTTGTTTGCTGTCTTCGAAGTAATCGTTAATCTCGGGTTGGAGTAAAGGTAGATGATATGGCTAAAAATGGGATTAAATCGGGCACGGATCTTCAAGCTTACAGGGAAAAACGGTAATTTCACCTACAAAATGGGTCTGAAATGCAAACTGGGTCTCCTCTCCAGGGCCCAATAACCAATAAACGGATCTGTTCAATTGGATACGGGTCCCAACCTGCTACGAGCCAGTTCA